>JASAMW010001633.1:0-14859 GCA_030247985.1 Epsilonema sp. ZAB3_2 | reverse complement strand
TCGACAAAACTGCCGATTTACCGATCTGAAAACGCACTGCGATAAAAGGGGCGATTTACTGTCACGGGGTGTGAAACTGACCCCATCGGTCTGTGTCCGTCTGGCGGGTGGGAGTCTGAGCATTCGGACTCATGTCGTCTTGCGTAGTTTGCATGTACTTCTGCTAAATAGGAGTACACGAAACGTGGACAGAAATCCGTATTTGTAAATCTATTTTACGCAATGCGCCTTCAGTCCGAATGCCAACTCCTGTTGACCAGACTATAGTGATGTATATGAGGAGGCTTTTTTGATGTTTGTTACTGTAATCACAATAGGGCGTTTTACTTTTGTGACGTGATACGAGCGTACAGCAGGTTTTGCGGCAAAAATTCAGGGGGAACTACCAATAGCGTAGCCACGTGTTGCCTTTTTTTCTTGCACATATACTATTTTTTCTTTCTGTGTGTGTATTCATTCTTTAGGTTGTGCGGTCTTTGAACTTTTTATTTTGAACAAAACGATGAGAAAGAAGGATAGTGAGTAGTGGGGCTCTTCTCAGCTAGCAGTATATAGCACAGCACATAAGCAGAGACGATAAAGTAGTCCTTTTGGGGAGCCTTCTTGCTTCTTTCCTTCTTTTACTACCTTCTAGATTACTTGGCTGCTTCTTTTTTCCTGAATAATGAGCGTAGGGCTGGGAGTCTGGTTGTGGTTAGCGTGGGGAGCTGGGAGCTGTGCCCGGTTTCAGTGGGGACAGTGCTGGTTATATTGTTGGTGGCGCTCCTGGACCACTTTTGCGCAACTTCATCGGTGGTGGTTTAACAGTGGCGGTCATGTGCTGCAAATACACAGTCCCTTAGCTACTAGGTGCCGGGTGTTTCAAAAATCGATTTTGCGTGAAATTTGGATACTGCGGGGTAAACTCGGCCACCTAAGCTCCTTTGAGATTGCTGTTTCAGCAAATGATGAAACAAATAGCTCATTTGAAAGAGGACAGTTCAAGGAATCGAATGAGATATACTAGGCTCAATCGATCCATTGGTTCCTGATATGCAGCCCTGAAACTTACTGTAGGTTGCCGGATGTTCCCCATGGCCGAGCTTACCCCGCAGTATCCAAATTTCACGCAAAATCGATTTTTGAAACACCCGGCACCTAGTAGCTAAGGGACTGTGTATTTGCAGCACATGACCGCCACTGTTAAACCACCACCGATGAAGTTGCGCAAAAGTGGTCAGAGCGCCACGAATACACAGACCAGCACTGTCCCCACTAAAACCGGCACAGCTCCCACTCCCAGCTATGTCACAGCTCACACTCCCAGCTACGCTCAATTCAGGAAAAAAGAAGCAGCCAAGGTCTAGAAGGGTAGAAAGAAGGAAAGAAGCAAGAAGGCTCAAAAGGACTACTTTATCGTCTCTGCTTATGTGCTGTGCTATATACTGCTAGCTGAGAAGAGCCCCACTACTCACTATCCTTCTTCTCATTGTTTCGTTCAAAATAAAAGTTCAAAGACCGCACAACCGCAAGAATGAATACACACACAGAAAGCAAAAACAGCACATGTGCAAGAAAAAAAGGCAACACGTGGCTACGCTATTGGTAGTTCCCCCTAATTTTTGCTTGAAAACTGCTGTACGCTCGTATCACGTCACAAAAGTAAACGACCAATTGCGATTAGCAGTAAACAAACATCAAAAAAGCCTCCTCATATACATTACTATAGTCTGGTCAACAGGAGTTGGCACTCGGACTCAAGGCGCCTTGCGTAAAATAGATTCACAAATACGGATTTCTGTCCACGTTTCGTGTACTCCTATTTAGCAGAAGTACATGCAAACTACGCAAGACGACATGAGTCCAAGTGCCAGCCAACTCCTACTGGCCAGACTATAGATACCCATGGGTTGAGTTTCTATATCTTGTGACAGCAAAATCGCCCCTTTTATCGCAGTGCGTTTTCAGATCGGTAAATCGGCAGTTTTGTCGACGTGTTTCAGTTTATTTGAGAGCGGAACAGAACACGGAACGCAGTGAAATAACAGGGAGACTTTGCGGCCACAGAAAATAATAATAACCCAACTCGTGGATGCTGACTAGGGCGCTACACACGTAGAGAGAAAAGTCTCGGGGAATTTCCCTTAAGTATGCGATGAAGCATAGGGGGCCGGTGAATTCACGGTGAGTTTGAAGCGTGAACACGTGAGAAAAATGTCACCCGTTGAAAAGTGAGAATGCTGAATACGCACAACATTACTCAAAGTTGAAACTCATCGTGAGTTTACTCAGCACGTGTGCAGCGTACTACTGACCGTGAATGAGTGCCTACCTTTCCTCCTTCTCCTTTCGAATGCACCGATCAATAATCTGGCTTAATTCCGGATGCTGAGCAGGTATCTTTTCAAAGCACTGCGGTTTCACACCCTACAACAAACACGTTCAAACACCCACTTTTCAGCACATACGTAAACGTCACCACTCTTTATAGCTTAGTGGGAAACAGTAGCATATTTACAAGAAAACCTCGAGTTCGATTCCCCCCTCCCCCCCCCCCCCCACCGTTTGCTCATTAGGTGGGGTACTGTGGGGTAAACCCGACCATGGGGTAAACCCGGCCACCTAAGCTCCTTTGTTTGACCTTGCTGTTTTAGCAAATGATGAACCAAACAGCTCATTTGAAAGAGGGAAGTTCAAGGAATCGATTGGTATGGCATTCGTCTCAATCGGTCCATAGGTTGCTGAGATGATATTTGTCTCAATCGGTCCACTGGTTGCTGAGATAGTATGTAGCCCTGAAACTTAGGTGGCCAGATTTTCCCGTGGCCGGGTTTAACCCATAGTACCCTACTTACCACGGTAACTTTTCGAAAGATCTGTCCAGTGAGCTGGCATTCCGAATACGGATATTCCCCCGTCACCATCTCCAGCATACACATGCCGAATGCGTACACGTCAACGCTTTCGTCGTATTGTTCCTCGTACATTTCCGGAGCCATAAACTCAGGCGTTCCTGCAAACAACCAAGGAGCACACGCGTATCCACTACTTGCGTTATGATTCCCGGATGGTTAGGGGAAATTGTGCGACTTGAGGTCGTCCGTGTGTGTAGTCAAGTGGTTAAGGCGCTCGCCTGGAACGCAGCTAGGCCCAGGGTTCGATTCCCTGGCACATCTGGCAAATTTTTCTTCTCGACTGGTCGCGTCGCGAGGTGCCACCCCCGGGTGGTCATACATGACCTGCAGCCGAAACATCAAACTCATGAGTTCCCCCAGGCTGCTCCTATAACATAGCAACGAAAGAATTCGTCGTTTCTGGAAGAACTCGTGACTTTGACGTTTCAGCGATCACCTAAGAAATCAAGAGTGGAAAAGCCAATCTAAATAGCTGCCCGCTTACCCACCTATCACACTCTTCGCGATGCCCGGGTGAACTGCAGCCGAAACATCAAACTCACGAGTTCGCCCAGGCTGCTTTCAAACCATAGTAACGAAATAATTCGTCGTTTCTGGGTGAAGTCGTGACATTGATGTTTCAGCGATCACCAAAAGGATTCAAGAGTAGATAAACCCAATCCAGCTGCAAGCTTACCACCCACCTATCACACTCTTCGCGAAGCTCTTGTTCTTCAGCGTGGCCAAGCCCAAATCTCCGATCTTCACGCTTCCAGTGGTACCGGTGATGAAAATGTTGTCGCACTTCAGATCGCGATGTATGACTGGCGGCGTACGAGAGTGCAGGAAGGCCAGGCCCTTGAGGATCTGACGACACCACGACTTGAGCACGCGAATATTGATGCGTTTGAAGCGTTTCAGGTATCTGCAAACAGCAGAAGTAGGCAAACAAAACATAGGGAGGAATTCGCTACTTACTAGTAGGGTAGCGTGGGGTAAAACCGCCCATGGGGGAAATCCGAAATTACGAAATCATAGGGAAATAAAACATAGGGAGGAATTCGCTACTTAGGGTAGCGCGGGGTAAAACCGCCCATGGGGGAATTTAGGAATTCGAAATTACGCTTTTACCCGGACATGGGGGTAAACCCGGACACCTAGCATATCTCAGCAGCCATACGACCGATTGAGACAAGTATTCTACCAATCGATTCCTTGAACTCTCCTCTTTCAAATGAGCTACCATGCCCATCATTTGCTGAAGCGGCAAGTTCAGTAAAGCTTAGGTGTCCGGGTTTCCCCACAGTACCATAATATACAGGGTGTCTCATAATAAACCGAACACTTTTTCGTGCATATAACTCTGGAACCACACGTTAGATTTTCATGCGGTTTCTTGCGTTTAGTAGCCAAGGCTTCAACTTAGATGTGTACAATATTTTAGCTTCATAGGCCCAGTGGAAGCTGCTCAAACACATAATTTCTCCGGCGGTCAAAAACGAGGGTTTTTCGAACTGGTACTGCCGATTTAGGGGCCTCCTGTGCATAGTCCAAAATAAAATTAGTCTCGTAATGAAAAAAGATGTCCCAAAATGTTAGGAAATGTGTATCTCATGCATTATCCCCAGTGGCAGCATAGCAAACGCATGGAACAAGGTATCTTGAGAAATAAGACCATAATTTATCTCCATACTAAGGAAAAACGTCGATTTTGAGCTTCGAGATTCAAACCGCCGTAATTTCTGAAATATGTGGACCAAGTAGCTGAAATTTTGTACACATCTAAGTTGAAGCCTTGGCTACTAAATGCAAGAAACCGCATAAAAATCTAACGCGTGGTTCCAGAGTTACATGCATGGAAAAGTGTTCGGTTTATTTTGAGACACTCTGTATGTCTCAATCGGTCTATTGGTTGCTGGCTGAGATATGCAGCCCTGAAACTTAGGTGGCCGGATTTCCCCACGGCCGGGTTTACCCCACAGTACCCCATATAAATGAACGTGAATGCTGCCTACATTTTCAACGTGCCAGATGTCATCAGTTCCGTCACGAGAATTATCTTCTTCTTTTTCCCGCTGGCGTCGCCCGCCTCCCAGTAGTCGTAGAAGCGCACGATATTCGGATGTTGCAGTCCCTTCAGCATCTCTGCTTCCTCGCGAAAGCGCTGACGCTCCGCCTTATTCAGCTTGCTCTCCTGGAAAAAAGCGGGATAGAACCTTCTGGTACGCAAGTACACCCACACATAAAGATCCTTTTATGCCCTCCGCCTTATTTAGCATTTAGCTTTCTCTCCTGGGAAAAAGCGGATTTGTAACATTTTGGTACGCAAGTACTAATCATACATCAACCAAGACCCTTCTTAGGTCGAATCCGCTAAGGTTCTGCTTAGCACTTAGCTTGCTCTCCTGGAAAAAAGTGGGATACAACCTTCTGGTACGCAAGTACAACCATTCATCAAGAACAAGCCTTATTTATAGTCTGGCCAGAGAGAGTTGGCTATGGGATTCAAGTCGTAGGCTACTGCGTAGTTTGCATGTACTTCTGCATAGGAGTACACGAAGCCACGGAAAAAATCCGCAATTGTGAATCTATTTTACGCAACGCGCCTTGAATGCCATAGCCAACTCTTACTGGCCAGACTACAGTATTCAGCTTCTATAGTACCCTCGAAGCCTAATTTACCTACTATGTACTGTCCACACAGATAGAAAGGAGAGCAATGTTGTAGAGTGCTTCTCTGGAAATGCACCTTAGGCACCTTTTTTATGGTCCAGCAGCCGTTTTCCAAAAATACTTAGACTTTCGCATTATGTTTGCGACCAGTTTAAAATTTAACTCCCTGTATGCTGACACGGCGCTGGTAGGCCAAATCGCCCCCTCGTGCCAGCCACTTTTTTCAAAAGTTCTTAACATCATTCTACTCCATTTTTTTCGCTGATTTTGATTTGGGGCATGCCCCTTCGATATTTTGATGAATACACCACAAAAATTGAGGAAAATGATCAAATTAGCCAAAATTACCTCTTTTTGGGCAATATCATGGCATATTCGTCAAAATATCGAAGGGGCATGCCCCAAATCGAAATCAGCGAAGAAAATGGAGTAGAATGATGTTAAGAACTTTTGAAAAAAGTGGCTGGCACAAAGGGGGCAATTTGGGCCTACCAGCGCCATATCTCAGCATACAGGAGGGGTTAAATTTTAAACTGGTCAGCAACGTAATGCGAAAGTCTAAATATGTTTGGAAAACGGCTGCTGGACCATAAAAATGGTGCCTAAGGTGCATTTCCAGAGAAGCGTTCTACAACATTGCTCTCCTTTCTGGGTCTTTCTATGTGAAATCAACAAACGAGTTGTCCACTACCATCTCCGATTTTGATGAGCTTTGGCTCACTAAAAGTAAGAGGAGGATGATGCAATAGCAAAATTCAGCCCCTACTCAGTGGTTCCGAAAAATCAAATTGGTTCGAGCCACTCGGAGTAACGGTGACCTTCGGCTCAGTTTCTCAGTATGCAAATGGTAGTTACATAATTCGAAAGCTTTTGTCTGCTCTATATTTCTGTTCCTACTGCAAAATGCTTATCTGTACCCATTTTGAGTTATTTGAATTTCTAGATGTCAACATCAGTTTTCTCAAATACCCCATCTGAAATGTTGATTTTTGAGTCAATTTTTGGCATAGCACACCTTGTTTACCCTATATATGAATTTTTGTTTTGTTTATGAATAAGCCACAGAAATGGCCAAAAATACCAAAATGGGTGTGTTCAGTTGTGTATGATGAAATTTTCATGAATGTCATGCGTGTGAACTTTTCTTTGTATTTATGTGTTTTTAAATGTTGTTTTTATGTTTTGGGGGTCTACTTGCTTCAGATGGCTACCAATGGCTCTCATTGATAAATCCTGCAGTAAGCTCTGTATAGGGCAAAAGATATGTAACACTGTGTTACAAGGCTCACAGCAGAGGAAAAAAGGCTGAAGATGATCTGTAAAACAGATGGAAATATTATGATGATGACAGAGCTAGCTCCATCATCTGTTCCATCTGTTTCCAGATCATCTTCAGCCTTTTTCCTCTGCTGTGAGCCTTGTAACACAGTTTGTACATATCTTTTGCCCTATACAGAGTTTAACTGTAGGGTATTTATCAACGAGAGCCATCTGGAAGCCATCTGAAGCAAGTAGACCACCCAAAACATAAAAGTACAACATTTAGAAAACACATAAATACAAAGAAAAGTTCACACGCATGAACATTCATGAAAATTTCATCATACAGCAACTGAAACTAACACGGCCGCGAGAGCCATTTTGGTAATTTTTGGCCATTTCTGTGGCTTATGGTGCGATAAACAAAACAAAAACTTCATATATAGGGTAAACAAGGTGTGCTGATGCCAAAAATTGACTCAAAAATCAACATTTCAGATGGGGTATTTGAGAAAACTGATGTTGACATCTAGAAATTCAAATAACTCAAAATGGGTTACAGATAGAGCATTTTGCAGTAGGAACAGAAATATAGAGCAGATCAAAAGCTTTCGAATGGTATGTCACAAGCTACCATTCCCTGCATTGGGAGCTGAGATAACTGAGCTCGAAGGTCACCCGTTTACGGTCCGAGTGGCTCCGAACCCCAACTTTTGAGGGGTCATATTTCGGGAACCACTGGGAGATAGGGGCTGAAATTTTGGCTGTTGCATCATCCTACATATTACTTTCAGTGAGCCAAAGCACAACAAAATCGGAGATGGTAGTGGACAATTTGTTAAAAAAATTTGTTCATTCCACATGGAAAGACCCTTCTATCTGTGTGGACAGTACTTAGTATTTCAGCTTGCTTTCCTGGGGAAATAGCGGGATACAACCTTCTGGAAGGCAAGTAGGCTACTTACTCGTTCAAAGAAAAATTTGCATACCTACCTGTAGTTCACACCAGGCCACAGCAACGCCCGTCTCTGTGTCCAGACCTCTGTACACCGTTTTGAAAGACCCACGTCCGAGCTCTTGGTCGAATTTTATGAAGCGCCCATCCGGCGAAGTTTCTACCGCTCGCTCGTCAATCTACACACAGGCAAGATTTTACAAAAATGCCCATCTGGCGATGTCTCTGGCTCGTTCGTCAATCTAGACACAGTTTAGGAAACAAGAAACGCACGATGAAACACCTATGCAAATGATAGCGTGGCCGGGGTAATTTGGGCCACAGATCTAACAGCGCGGGGTAATTCGGGCAATCCCGACCTAAGCACTTCCAGCTAAGAATGGAGAAAATTGGTGATCGTGGCATCAAAAATCATCATTGGCCCGCTACAGACGTGCTCCGAGTTTGCTCCGAGCGAGTTCGCTCCGAGATCGCTCCGAATTCGCAGCGAATTCGGAGCCTAATTCGGCTGTTCACACGTAATCATTTTCCCTCCGTACAAACTCGGCGAGTTTTTTCGGTCGTTCACACGTAATATTTTTTGCAGCAATAAAACACGGCGCGCTTCGTTCCACACACGGAGAAAGAGAAAGCATGCAACTTGCCCGCGCCGCGCGCTGTCCGCTGCTGATAGCCAACACGCCACACACAAATGAAACAACAAGCGCAGCGCTCCCTCTCTCTGTCTTCGGGAACGGGGAAAGGAGAGAGAAGAGAGCGGACAGCGCAGCGCAATGATAATGATATACTGTGTTTGTTGCGTTCGCCTGCTGCTTGCTGTTCCTTGAACAAAGGAGAGACCTGCGATGACTTCTCTCCTCATATTATGCTGGCGTACATTGCACTGCAGGTTCTGTGCGGTCTATAATGATTATGCCATACGCGCCGCGTCGTAAATTACTGCACGATTTCCAACTTTTTCGCTCCGAGATTCCTCCGAGAAGGCTCCGAGATGGCTTCGAGAAGGCTCCGAATTCGGAGGAAACTCGGTGGTTCACACGTCTCCGAGTTTGAAACTTGGCAGTTCACACGGACGTTTGGAAAAACGGAGCGAGTTCGGAGCAAACTCGGAGGATTTACATGTTGAAGCATAGTCAGGGCTCCGAATTCGGAGCGAATTCGGAGTTCACGTCTGTGGCGGGCCATTGTGCGCTCTGCTGTCCGTGGTTGTACTTTTCCTAGGTTTTCCCATCGCAACTCCTAATTGAAGAACGGTAGTGATGACCCGAATTACCCCCATTCGGCCCAAATTACTCCCCTGCCGGCCCAAATTACCTCAGTCAAATACCCCCAAATACCCCAAACTACCCCCAAATTTGGGGTAATACCCAAATACCCCAAGCACACCCCAAACCCAAATACCCAAGCATACCGCAAACCCAAATACCCTAAATACCCCAAATTTACCCCCGAATTACCCCCAAACTCCCCTTAAATCACCAACCTCCGCTTCCTCCTCTTCCGCCTCCTCTCTTTTCTTCGCCTCTTCCTGCTCCTTGATCTCCTTCTCCTCTTCCTCCTTCTTCCTCTCCTCTTCTTGAGCCGCCGCTTCTTTATCCCTCCGCTTTTCCTCCGCATCCTTCGCCGCCGCGATGGCCGAGGCGGTAAGAGGCGCGGCGGCTCCCGCCTTCGGGGTTCCAATCTCGGCCGGCGCAGCATTCGCAACAGGCGTGGAAGCGTTTTCTGCCGCATTCGCAGCAGTTTGCAACTGTAGTTCTTTTCGTTTTTCAAACACAAAGGGCGGTGTCTGCGTCTGCTGGTAGATGGGTGCAGAAGTGCGTTTTGCAGCGGCCGGACTTTCAGTACTGTTAGCGGTAGACCGTACGGAAGGAATGTCAACTGTAGGAGTTCGGCCTACCCTATGTTTTCGAAGTTTTAAGTTTGCTCGTTTCTCGAAATCTTCTCGCAATTCTCGAAGCTTCTTCTCCTCTTCCGCAGGCAATGCAGGCTTGTCCTGCACCTCCTTTATCGTCGGTACGAGGAGGGTGACAATTTTTCCAGGAGCGCGCCATGGACTTTTTCTTTGACTCGGCGCAGGCATAGGAATACCGGTAGGCTCTGCGCCCACCCTACTGCTGTGCTGAAGCGTTTGGCTCTCGCTCAATCGGCGCGAGCTCGCACCGGAAGAAAGAGGAGCGGGTTCTGGATCGTCGAGTTTGTCCAGCAAATCCTCACTGCCCCGTCTGGGCCTACTACCTACAGAACCAGCTGCAGATGATGATTCGATTGGTGTCACGTTTGCAGCGCCCGATACAGCGTTCGAACTAACCGCGTCTTTTTTGGCGGAGGAATTTTTTCTGCCGCGGTTTTTCGCAGTTTCTTCTGCCTGCTGTTGCTGCTCGGCGGTTATTAGGCTGGATCTTCGACTTGAATTACTACTGCTGGGAGCGTTTGAAGACATGATTTCAATAGAATTCCGGCTTAGGCTAGTTTTTCTTTGTAAATGAATGAAAATCTGGAAGATGGCAGCTAAAAAAAGTTGAGGAGGCAAGGCGGGACAGGACGCAGAAATTTGTTCGATTCCTTCGATTCTGAATTTTCCGAAATTCTGTTTCTTTCTTATTTTTTTGTTTCTCAAATTTTGTTTCAGTTTCGTCATTTATTCAACCAAGAGCAAATTTTATGCAAAAATGTACAAGAAATGCATCCCATGCAAGATTTTGTGACACTAAACTTTCCGATCAATAATAATGTAATAACTAATAGCCACGACAGATATCAGCGAAAAAATTTACTTCCGATTCCTACATAGCCACAGAAAAATAAGCCACTCACATCATTGGTGTGTGGGGGGGGTGGGGGGGGGGTTGGTTTTTTTTGGGGTTGGGTTGGGTTTTTTGTTTTTTTTGTTTTTTTTTTTTTTTTTTTTTTTTTTTTTTTTTGGTTTTTTTTTGGTTTTTGGTGTGTTTTTGATTTCTGTTTTTTTGGGGTTTTTGGTTTTTTTTTTTTTTTTGGTGTGTTGTTTTTTTTTTTTGTTTTTTTATATTTTTTTTTTGGGTGGGTTGTTTGTTTTTTGGTGTTTTTTTTTTTTTTGTTTAGGTTGATTTTTGGGTGTTTGGGGGGTGTTTTGTGTTTTTGGGTGGTGGGTGTTGTGTCTTGGTGGTTCGTGTGGGTTTTAGAGGTTGGGTGTTTTTTGTGGTATGGTTTGTGTTGTGGTTTTTTATGTTGCGGGGTGTTTTTTTTTCTGTTGTGTTGTCGGTCTGGTGGTGCTGGTCTTTTTTGGCTTTTTGGGCGGTTTCTGGTGGTTTTTGGTTTTTGTGGTCTCTTTGTTTTGTTGCCCCCCCCGCTCCTCTGCTTCCCCTCTCTGATTTTCCTTTTTTTCTTCACAATATTTTTACTCAACCTTTCTCACATACAGACACATTTGAGATCAGTAAGTCTGAAAGCATGACAGCGTTTAGTATCCGTCTCCCTATCCACTACTTGTGCGAAGATGCGGTGGGCATATTGTCCCGATCTCGAAGTGACCTGCGGTTTTGTAATGTAGCGTAAGTTTAGTGGATCGGTGCTTGCAGGGTCGTTGACGTCGTTTCTTTTCTTGTTTTCTTTCACCTCGCTAGCTTTATTTCCGCTACCAGATGAGATAACTGAACTGAACAACCACAACATCCTACGACCATGTCAGCCCCGATCAAGAACAACTAACGACTTATGCCGCGTTCACCATACAGACGTCCGTAAATCCGTACGTCCGTCCGTTCGTCAACCGATAACGTGTCCGTCCGTCCGTCAACCCAACTCCACGTCAACCGTATACGGGTTGACGGACGGAGCTACGGACGTCTGGCGAAAGCGGCATAAAAGTCACCTCGCGACCCCCAAGAATCTTAGTGCAAGTAGCGAATAGCCTCTATCCCCTTGCTTCTGTTGTTTTCTTTCCTTCAAATTTCAACTTGCATCAACGGTTGACTGTCCTGCGTTTTCTCTTTCCCAGAGGTGACCCCACCCTGAAGCTGAAGCTGTTGTTGCGGAGAGAGCGGAGCAAAGTCGGACAGGAGCATCAACGGCGTCTGGTCGCCAGATTGTTTTTTCTGCTGGTCTGCCGCGAGTTCGTCTGGGGTGTCGTCTTGGGTTGAAGTTATGTCTATAGAAAGCCAATAGTGTCAACGTCAAGAACGGACAAGAACGGCTATGCATTTTTTGAGACCGAGTGGGTGGAAGTTTTCAGACTGAAGGCACATCGTCACCGTCGGTGATTTTTGCCACAAAAGGCGAAATTGTGTGACTGAACTCATACAGAAGGTGTGTAGTCAAATGGTGAAGGCGCTCGCCTGGAGCACGAGAGGTCCACGGTTCGATTCCCTGGCTCATCTGGCAAATTTTCCTCCTCTACTATATATGGTATCGTATGTCCAGCTCACCTGGCGATGATGGAGCGCTATTTTTTGGGTGGCGACACGACTGGCGACTTGGCCTTCTCCCTCGCCTCCGCTACCCTCGTTCTTCACCTGCACCTTCGCGGCTCCTGTAGAAACAAAAGTCAAAACAACTTGATTACAGTACTCTGGTATTGTCAACTACTACGAACGTCTTTCAGTTATCGGGGAACTCTATTTCAACTTCCCGTTGACTGAACCGCTCTTTCCCGTTTGACAGAAAAATACTAGTCAATTTGATTTTACGCACTAAAAAATATAGCTCAAATAGTGTGCACAACAATCTCAACCCCCTTCCTCCTGAAACTAATGCGCCATCTGTAATACCTGGAGGTGGCTGACTCGCTTTTGGTGGGGGAACAGAGACAGCTTTCGCAGCTCGATCGGCGTCGTTCACAAGTTTTCGTGCTCACTGGCCTGGGCTGACTGTGCAGAAGGGGTTTGCTGGGACAGCGAAGATAGGCGTCTTAATGTGCGACATGGCATAGTCCTTTACCCTAAATTACATGCTGCTGGTATGTGAATTTGAATTAGTAGTAATAAATTTGTCAATGTGTATGAGCTACTACATGTAAAAAGGGTTTTGACGAGGATTTGAAATCGGCATGGCTTATGTGCAGTAATGACCTAACCAGGAGACCACCCGCGTGGATGATGGTATGGTTGTGCCTCAAAACGTAGCTTTATGCTTTGTGTAAAATATGCAAATGTAAATACGTACAGTACGTACTTGGCAAGCTTCCTTCATGAGCGCCACCGAACAGAAGATGAACTGGTTGGCGTTGCAGATGATCTGCGGTTTCTGCTGTCGAAGTGCGCGAAAGCGGGAATTGATACTTGCCGTACTGCTTCGTTTGCTCCAACTGCCTACAAAATTACCGTTACACTTCCTTTCTGTACAGTAATGTTCGATGTACGTACAATAAGTACCTTCCATTTATTTACATCACGTAATTCAAAGTATCAAAAATAAATATCGCTGTTTTTAATTTAACCATTCATAGTATTATACTATCCAAGTAGCACAATAAATAATGTCAATTATTACCAAAAATTACCATACGGAAACAAAACTCATTACTCGAATTACCCATACCAAGAATATGCATACCCGAATTCATTTACCTCAAGGCGGAATCCAGGAGAGTGTATGCGCCGCTCCTACCGACTCCGTCGGTGCACAAGATGATGGGTCGACGATTCTTAGCGGCTTCTTTCCACTTGCCGAACCATTCGGAGGCCACCACCACTTCTTCTGGGTTGTAGAGAGCCCTCGTGGCGGACCTTCTCCACATGAGCGCGAAAAGTCAGCATGCTGGACACGCCTCTAGAGGGGATGCGCTGCAAAAAAGGAAAAAGGATCGTCTATATAAAAAAGGAATTCCATCCCATTTGTTTCACCAGTGGCCCGTTACAGCTTGCGCAGCAAAAGCGTTTTGCAGATCCGGCAACCCTTTACAAAATCCGGCAACCCTTTCTGATATCTGGCAACCCTGTTGTAGATCGCTGTTTACATATTCACCGCATTTGGGGATTATTTTGGGCAGTCGGCAAAAGTAGTATATCTGGCAACCCTATCGCAGAGTTGGCAACCCTATGGCAGACCTGGCAACCCTTTTCCCACATAGATCTGACAACCCTTTTGCAGGTCTGGCAACCCTTTTGCGCATTTAGCAACCTGGCAAGCTGATTGGTATATTCTGGCAACCCTTTTGCGGATTTAGCAATCTGGCAACCCTTTGCAGATCTGGCAACCCATTAGCGCATCTTGCGTTTTAGTCTCGTGCGCGGTTTCGGGCATGACCATTTGCAAACGCTGGCTTGAAAACCTGCATCGTTTGGTTTCTGCAGTATTTAGTACTAAAATACCGATTATCGATTGATTATTGGTGATCGGCTGATCAGATCAAAAATCGCAGGTCTTTCTGGCGTTGTTGGAACCATAAGCGCTTGAAAGAACCCAGGATGGATCATGTAGCTGCAAAATTGAGTGAGTTATGAGTGAATCTGCGCGCTTTTAGTACTAAAATATCGATTATCGATCGATTATTGGTGATCGGCTGATCAGATCAAAAATCGCAGGTCTTTTTGGCGTTGTCGGAGCCATAAGTGGTTGCAAAGAGCCCTGGATGGATCATGTAGCTGCAAAATTGAGTGAGTTAGTGAGCTAGTATGCGCGCTTTTAGTACTAAAATATTGATTATCGATCGATTATTGGCGATCGGCTGATCAGATCAAAAATTGAAGGCCTTCCTGGCGCCCTTGGGCTTATAAAGATTCCAATTGAGCCATTGGTGAACGCTGTAGCTGCAAAACTGAGCGAGTTTATCGCATCACACACAGACAGACACACACACATCAGCCCTATTTGTTAATATTTGTCAGTTTCTTTTCTGTTTTCTGGATAAAGATATAAAAGCTGTTTGTAGACTAACGGCAAATGGCTTCTATTGCAACTGGTACTTCAATCAGGATACTGGGGAACTGTTAAGAAAAACGGAAATTTGTCCGTAGCTTCCAAAAAAATCTATTTTTGCCTTACATTTTCGTCCCAATAATTGGAGCAGAGGAGGTCTATCTTTCGAATTTCGTGCTTGTTGAATCGGGTTATTTTTAGCCAAGTCTCACACCAGTCATCCGTTTCTAAAGCCAGCGTTCATCACCCTTTAAAATCAGGACAAAC
>JASAMW010001632.1:0-60015 GCA_030247985.1 Epsilonema sp. ZAB3_2 | reverse complement strand
GCGTACGATTGCATCATAATGTACAACTGAATAGTTGTACATTTTTGAAATTTTACCCACCACCAAAATAAAGCTAAGCCCGGAGCAGCCAGTATAACAGCACTACCAGAATTTCGATCAGAAGCGACCAAATGCTTAACCAGCCGGAATAGGTAGGTATGCGAGGGCGAAAACGATAAGTGATACGGTAGGACGAAGGGGTATCTTCCTCTTCCTCAGAGTCTATGGTAACGGAGCAAGGGTTTTCGGACATTTCTGTCAAGGATAGCAGAAACAGGTAGTGCAAAAGACTGCAGTGCAGAAACACGAAAAAGTGATGGCTACTCCTGTGCTGCGTCTCAAAAATAATCATTGGGGTTGGTAGAGGGAAGGGAAATTTGAAATTTCAAAATAAGAAATTGAAATAGAAAAGACCGTAATGGCATACGTACCCCATAAAGTAAAGGCGTTGAAGCGCAATGCCCTAATGGGTAAGCGAGTGTGAATATGTGCAGTTGACAACTCAAGCAATCGAAAGGAGAAGACTGCCAACAAAGCGAGCCGACACAAAGGCAGTTAGAGCAACACGTAAAGGTGGATAGGCACAAACAGTATTGGGTCATTCAAACTAAGAGAAGCGATCAACCGACACCACTTGCGCTTGCCGCGGCCTTTCTACCTTCTTCATTCAGCGCTGGCGTTTCTTTTTTAGGTTCGCCCTTCTGTCCGCCCCCTTCCGAAGCAAGTGCTGTCCTCCGCGCGGATGTTGACCTCGATCACTTCGCCCTTCTTGACAGACGAGGATTTTGGAGCAGCAGGTGTCGCTCAGAGCGCTGAAAAGCGTAAAAGTCAATGGAGATAGTGGTACGTACACTACTGATATCAATACAAGTGGTGTATGTAGTAGCGCAGTAGCGGCGTGGGGCAGTCAAAGGGTCGACGATACTGGGACACGGGCCTGCAAAATCTCAGGGCCAAGATTGAGAACCGCGTGAAGCGTCTTGTTGAGGGTGAGGAGGGACGCCTTTGACAAGGAATTGTCAATGTGCTCCTTCAGGCCACCTTTCCCCTCCATCAACTCGCACAGCAATTTGCCCAATGAAGGAACAAGTTTTGCTGATGCCTGAAAACAGTCGCAAACAGTGCATTGCACATCGTACATACTACTGCTACAGAGAAGTAGAAGACGATGTTTTCCAATTGTTCACCTACCGCGTTCTGCTCTCTCAGCAGTTCGTTCCTCTCTTCCACCGCCTTCAGTAGCTGCTGCAGTGTGGCGTTTGTCCTGCCTTGTCCATTCAGCAGTTGTCCTTGTTGCTGGGCCAAGATGTTTACATTTTTGAAGGCTTGCATGAGACTGGGTCCCCAATAGGCACGAAAATTGCGACTCCGCTGCTCGGGGTTGGATGATTTGACGCTCTCATCTCGGTTCTCCTGCTCCACCGAGTCTCGCGCTGCGGTCGCCGCCTTCTTCTTCTGCTGCTGCGTTAGACTCTCCACGGGCTGAAATTACACGTTAAAGACAGTAGTATGGAAGAGAGCTGTGAGATTTGGGAAAACTGTCGGTTCCTTCAACTGGGCAATTTCATTACCTTTTGGAGACTGGTGGCTGCTTTCTCCAGATTTTCAGTCTCCAGTTCCCGCTGTTTCTGGTCGTAGAGTAGTTTCTCTCGCTGAAAATGCAAAGTCATATAATTCAACGCATATTGATTGTATCATTACGACATCGTCCTAGACATTCATACATGCACGGCATTGTAACTGAATAATTTGCACTGTACTTACGTGTTGTTCGGCCTTTTGGCGCAAGTAGACCGCGTCCCTCTCCGCCAACGATTCACCGCCGTCACTGAAGAGCTCAGCCAGAAGATTCTCCTCTGCGTCGGGTTGGTCCGTGGCATCCTCCAAGTCCATGACCTCTCCCAACTCCGACGTTCCCATTGCAGCAGCATTGGAAAACGCAGAAGTCACCGAGGTTTGTCCCGAAAGAGAAGCAACTGCAACAGGACAAATTAGTACAGGACACTGCTTTAACAGTGCATGTGGGGCAAGTAGGGAGTTGTTATCAATGACATAGAAGGCATTTCGATATAACCTTCATCTGTGCCGGCGATCTCCGGGTTTTTCCTTCGCTTTCGACACACGCTTGCCTCGCGGTTTCCGCCCTTTTGGAAGTGACGGGGCATTCGGCGTCACGATATCCCCTTTCAGCAATGAAGTCACAGATCCGGAACCCATGACATCACCCTGCTTCCTCGACAGCTCAGCGTGATATTCTGTTTCAGAATGTGGTGAATTAGTCATACAATACAATTATACAGTGCAACAATTGAACCCTACAAATGTTCTCGTCACTGTCGGTGCATACATTTAAAAATGTACAACTTAAAAGTTGTACATTTTCAATGATTTAGTACACCCGCACAAGCTACAGTAACCCAACCTATGCAACACTACATAAAAATGTACAACTTTTATGTTGTACATTTTTTGGCCAAAAAACGAAAAGAAGTACATTTTCATCGGAGAAGGACAGCCAAAACCTGGCTACAGTACCCAACCTATTCCCCACTACATAAAAATGTACAACTTTTTAGTTCTTCATTTTGCCAACAAAATACATAAAATAACTGAAGTGGCATTCCACAAAACAGCTAAGTGACTGCGTAATTACCACCAATTGTCGCAGAGAGGTCCTGCGTCGCCTGATCCATGACTTCGTAGTCGTACTGCAAGGTGTCCGGTGGTATGTCCAGATGTTCCTCCACCGTTTTCCCCTTCGGCAGGTCACGTACACATTCGACGTCGGTGAAGGAAATTCGTAGTCGGCCAAAATCGCGATGATACACGCGCAGACGTCCATAGTTGTCAGCCACGAACTCGACCGCGAAAGATTCCGAGTAGCAGACGACGAAGGAGGCCCGAATGTCCATCTGTCAAAAAGATAGCATCCAGGCATCAGTAAACGTACAGCAAGTACGGAATGTATGATACGTATTCCAAGCTGGCTTAGATTAAATAGAATGGGAAAAAGTTCGCACCCGATGCAGCTTCGCAATGGTCTTTCGTGCTCCTTCCAGCTTCGCGTCCTGAGCCAGCTTATCCCGCCGATTTTTCGCTGGTGGAACAGACAGCTCATAATGTACCACCGGGGGCTGCAGCCGATGCTGAGGGTACCAAATCCCGGTGGAAGGAAGGGTGGGGAAGCGGTCGAAATGCAAGCGATACTGCCAGTTGCGCCAGCGGAAAGCAGCCTGCTGCTGCCCACGCTCCAGCGCCAAAGCTCGCTGATTCTCGATATCTTCCACACTTGCTTCTCGAACCTTTGAACAAGCATTAATTTAGCAGACATAGGGAGAGAAAAGGTGCCTCTGCGGACAGTAGGGTCGTGTCACACGATAGAAAAGTAGCTACTTGTACATTTGGAAGATATAAGAAGGCGGTTACGCTTTCGTCAACATAAGATATGTCGTACCTCCTGAACCGTGGCTTTCAGAACGTGGCCGCAGATGGGGTCGTGATAGTCCACCTCCTCAAACAGGTCGAAACGCCGATGTTTCAACGCGGGACAGACCTTGGGAGAATACGTGCGCAAGTCGGTTCCCTCAAACAGGGGGTAGCCGAAGTCAGTGCCAAAGTTCTGAGTGTGCCACGCCGGCTTATCCGGACAGGGTAGAGCCTCCTCGTGGGCAGGTGGTGCCGCGACTTTCCTCTTCTTCGTCTTTCCTTCACCTTCAGATGGCTCAAAAACCACTTCCTCGTCGCCCAAAGTCAAACGGCTGAAGTCCTCCTCACTACCCGCCTCTACCTCCCTGTCCTCTTCCTCCTCCTCTTCCTCATCTTCCTCCGGCTTCACCCCGCAGCTGCTGGAACTTTCTGCACCTTTCTTGCTCTCCATCCTCGTAGGCTGTCCATCCTCGTTTCCACCGCTGTTGTCCACAACTTCCGCGTCTCCAGCTACTTCGCTGACAGCTGCTGCCTCTGCCATCTGACTGCTAGGCGTCTGTTCCTTGTTGTCAGAAGCCTCCATGCCCGAAACCTCCTTTCCAACACCAGCAAACGCCGTGCCTCCAGCTGCGCTGTTTGGCGGGGGGGCCACCCAGATCAGCTCCTGCCGCTGAGAGCAAACTGTTCTCCAAACCAGAGTCCTTGGGAATGGGAGTGGAGGTTTCAAACGGATCTGGAGTGACGTCCGTGGGAGCAGCGCTGGAATCAAGAGGAGTGGGAAAGGGTAGCTGATCTCCAGACTCCCGGACTGCACTCACATCCCCCCGAATTCCAACCGCTTCCTCCTGCGGTAACTGACCGTGAAAGCTGCCCTGTGCACCGACGCCTACGCCATCCTTGAACATGCGCTCGTAGCTGTAGCCGATAATATCCTCTGAGCGGACCAGCAGCTCCAAAATCTGGGAAATAGCAAGCACGAAATATGAATTTTGACTTAGGAAACGTACAACCTTTCCTTACAACAGAGCTACCAGCACGCAGCAAAGCTTAGTTCAATTAATAATTGAACACTTTTACAGCACCTACATTGCTTACAACAAAATTACGCATTCATTATTTCTCATACTTACTTCCGGTGGGGGAGCCGCGTCACTCATTAGCGCAGAGTACATTTCCGACAATTGCTTTGGAGAGAAATCCTGACAGAACCTGTGCACAAGCTTCGGCAAATCCATTTCGACCCAAAACTTCTGCGTGAAAGTCCGCCTTCTGAAAAAAAGGGTTCAAAATACCGTGCCGGCTTTAAAGAAACAATCATAGACACGTTATTGAAACTGATTACTGAGAAAGTACGATAAAATAAATAAAGAAGAAATTTACCGTTTTGGACTTGTGAAATTTCACCAACAAATCTCGAATGGCCGGTATTTTGCTGACAATGTCGAGCGCCATCTCAAAACATGTCGCTTTCTTCGCTGATCCCCCAGGGGTGGACTTCTTTCCCGAAGCTGCCTTCTTGCCAGACGACGAAGCTGCCTTCTTGCCAGACGCCGATGCTTTCTGACTGCCCACGCTTTTCGGAGGTGTTTTCAAATTAGTCTGCATCTTCGCATCCATTATGCACCAAAACTAGCCTAAACATCTGACAGAACATCAATTTTCCTTCAGAAACCACTGGAACGAAACGTTTCGTAACGATGTGCCTTCGCGGTTAAAAAGAATTTACATTATGCAATAAGAGTGGGGTCCCGCCACGAACAGTGTCTGAACAAAAAGAAAGTTGTTCATTCGATTTGTACATCAAAATGTACAACTCGAATGAACAACAAATTTCCTTGTCCAAAGTTGTACATTTCAGATTCGAGCAAAAGCCAATGCAAAAATATACCCAATGTACAACTTTTCAGCAATTTTGGAAATCGAAATGTACAAGTACGTTGTACATTTTTTTTCTGATACGGCGCCAGTTAAGCGATTGGCCACTATAGTGGCCGCAATCCCGCGCAAAGGGTTATACACGATCGTACATAAAAATGTACGATCGTATAGTGATTACCTGAGCTCGAAAAGCGCGCGCAATCTCCATGCACACAAGCTCGCACTCTCTTCACAGAAACGAAAATATGGCCGAATTTTGCCTGCGTAGTTGGTCATGTGGATACCTTGGCCGTTAGTAGCTGACGCCATGCTGATGGTTGGAAAGCTGAGAGAAGCACCAAATCTTGTTGACATAGACAGCGAATGCTTATTGATGCCAGTAGACGACAAGAGAACACGAAAATACTTATGAAACTTCCCTTACTCTGCGGTCTGCTTGGAGATTGCGCGCGCTTTTCGAGCTCAGATAATCACCTATTTTTATGTACGATCGTATATATAAATGTACGATCGTGTATAATAATGTACGATCGTGTATATAAATGTACGATCGTGTATAAAAATGTAAGATCGTACATTTTTATATACGATCGTACATTTCTATATACGATCGTACATTTATATATACGATCATACATTTCTATTTGCGATCATACATTTCTATTCACGATCGTACATTTATATATACGATCCAGCATGTATATGATCGATCATTATTTCCTTCGGTTATTTTGAGGACGACGTTTCCGGTCAGGGATCGATCTCCGCAGGCCATGCAAGATTCTATTCTTGTTCATGGATCCTTGGTGAAAGTGATTGATTTGATTACTGTTGTATTCAAACAAACAAACATAATAATGAAGCGAGACAAAAACGGTCAGAATATTCCACGCCTCACCATGATTCATGTCTACGTACAGTGTTTAAATCAACAAAACGACTGTAATCATCAATACAGCAACCACCGACATAGCCGAAACTAATTTTGCGTTTGAGACTTTTGCGCCTCGGCAGCTGCATCTAAGCAGTTCCGAATTCCACTGTGGAATGCACTGAATCCATGGTCTCCAGCAACCGTAGGAATACGGCTTGAGTCTAAGGCTATTCTCGCAGCACTGTTCAAACCCGGAGCATCCATGCTTTTCGTACTGATAACGGCACACGTCAGTGGTGCGCTTCAGACGTGAACTCCGAATTTGCTCCGAATTCGGAGCCCTGACTATGCTTTAACATGTAAAATCTCCGAGTTCCACTGAACTTGCCGTTTTTCGGAACGTGCGTGTGAATAAACCGAGTTTGTAATTCGATGACGTACCGTACTAGTTCGTACGTTCGTTTCGGTTCAAAACGAATTCCATCCAAACTCGGCGCAAACTCGAAGCACGTCTGAAGCGCACCAGTAATACGCGTACAGCCCAAACACTGAGGACTGCCAAAAATTGGCGAGCCATGATCGTAGCAAACGCTGTTCGCTGTTTGCTCCCGACTGTAGCAGTAGATTTCTTGCTGACAGCACAGGCGAAATCTGTGGCAGTCGTTGTAACCCACAGAGTTGATGCACTTCTGTGTGGCATAGGCTGGTGATCCGATTTGGGTCGCGTCCCCAGAAATGAGTGGTTGGCGATAAGAGAAAAATTGTGAAGTTTCATTTACGCAACAAATAATGTCAGGAAATGAAAGCAGCAGCAGCAGAGATAAGATGATACCGGCAAGATTGGGCGTTGATTTGAGAGAAAATGTCATGTTGTCACTCATTTGAAACCTCTATCAAGCATTATGACGAATGACATGGGCACTAGAGCAATGGATGAATACGATGGATAGCTTATGAAAAGCCTGTTGAAGTTGTTGACCAATGAAAAGAGCGTTTGATGGCGTCTTGTACAGAAAAACTTTCGCAACACATGGCATGTAAGCTGACTCATGTCATGGCGTGGGTAAAAAGCTGTAAAAGTTTATGGCGAATAGTATACACAGAGGAATAAGCAAACAAACTTTTCTGAGATTGATTAGGTCTCAAGTTTAGTGCCACAATGACCCCTTGCCTTTTTAAGCTGGAAGGCGGGGTGTAATTTGCGAAACTTTGAATTGTAAAGGGAGCCGTGTTTTGGGAGTGTTGCCACCGTGCGGTGTAATGCAGGGGCGTTTTTAAGTATCGCGAGGCGTATTTTGCATACAATAAACATATACATATATACATGCACAGAAGTCCGTGATACATGGAGTATGTAAAATACGCCATCGCGATACTAGACGCCCCTGTGTAATGAATTTCCAATTAAAAGTTGGCAACACTATTCTACTGGATTTTATTATTTTTTTATTCTTGCTGTATTGTATTCTTCAGCTGTCCAGGCCAAGGTTTTGTGAATATTTTACCACACCAACCAGTGGAAAACTGTTCAAAATGACTGGAAAACGCAAGGTTTTCGTTGTTGGAGTTGGCATGACAAAGGTTTGCACTGCTGTTGCTATTTTATGTCCTTTTTCCGTGCATTATGACATGGATAGGCGACCAAACATATTTATTTTTTTTAGTTCACCAAGCCTGGCTCAACTGGCATGGATTATCCTGATTTAGTGAAGGAAGCAGGTTTGTAAACCTTTTTATTGCATCCAAGAAGACATGATGGGTGAAAAATGCATAATGTGTGATGTGAATGGAGCATGAATGAGTTCTGTTTAGTGGGCAAGGCTTTATCTGATTGGGATAAATTGCGCTATGAAAATATGCAGCAAGCAGTGGTGGGCTACATTTACGGTGTTTCCTGCAGTGGCCAACGCTGTTTATATGAATTGGGCATGACTGGCATTCCTATATTCAATGTAAAGCTTACTAAAGCCAAATCACATAGAAACGGTTCGGAGTGCGATAGTTGACAGTTGAATTTGTCAAACGCTTTTATGTGAACTGACCTTAGGAGATACAGTACGCACATTTATTTTGTGATATTTGCTCTGTTATTCAGGTGAATAATGCGTGTGCAAGTGGTTCTAGTGGCTGAATCATTATGAAGCAGTTTATTGAAAGCGGTATGGTGCTCTTCAATGGCATGATGCAGCGTTCATCAGACGTCCGTAAATCCGTCCGTCCGTCCGTCCGTCAATCCGTATACGGTTGACGTGGGGTTGGCCTCCTTGGAGGGGACGGTCGGACGGACACGTTACGGGTTGACGAACGGACGACGCACGTACTGACGTCTGTTGAACGCGGCATGAGGTTGTTGCATTTAGCGCAGCGTAGACGTAATTGTACTTGCGGGTTTACCCCACAGTGCCATCTTCTTTTAGGCAGCACTGATGTCGGGTTATGCGTGGGCTTTGAAAAGATGCAACCTGGTTCTTTGGATTCCATGCCAAATGTACGCTAAATGATGGTGTGCCAAAAATGTAGTTTTATGTGGTTTTATGCGTAGTATTACATACTATTCGCTACTTGCGCTAAGATTGTTTGATCGGTGCTGACGGGGTCACCTTTTAAAAACGCACTGATCACGTTGTTTTGTGGCTTATTTCAGTTTGATGACAGGGTGAACCCTGTAGACAAGCATGTGCAAGTGATAGCGGATACTCACGGCCTTGAGCCACATCCTATGACTGCGCAAATGTTCGGAAACGCTGGACGGGAACATATGAAACTATACGGTACTACTTTGCACTGCTTGGAGCATGCAATTTATTGCTTGTTATTTGCAGGATTGCGGATGTTTGTCCTGTTTTTAGGGACTACCCTTGAGCATTTTGCAAAAATTGGCTGGAAAAACCACAAGCACTCTGTGAATAATCCGTACGCAAAGAAACTTTTACTTAGTTCTTTTTGCCAGTGGGAGTGGATAAGTACCTAAAATTACCTAACCTAAATCTAAGCTAAATTACCTGAATTGCCTGATAAAAATAAAATTAGTGACTTTTATGTGTTTTTGCTGTTGTAGGAATTCCCAATTTCAAAAGGAGTACACCCTGGATCAAGTGAAGAATTCGAAAATGATTCATTATCCCTTGACTTTGCTGCAATGCAGGTTGGTAAATTGCATAGTTATTCCAGTACGTCGTTTGTGCATACGTAGAGTGTAAATCCCTGGACGGCTCAAGGCCTCTTGCACACGTGGTAATGTGGTACTGTAAAGTTTGGTGTATAACCCGATATCGAATATAACCCGAGCAAATTGGTCGACTTTGAATTTTAGTATTTTGTATACCCGATATTCACCCAGCGCCAAATGCTCTTAAAAAGCTGTTTTACGCTGAAATAAGCAAGTATGGTATATACCCCGATATTTTGTATAACCCGATATCGAATATACCCCGAGCAAATTGGTCGACTTTGTTTGTATAACCCATCGGGTAATACACCAAACTTTACAGTATAGTCCGTCCAGCAAGAGTTTGTCTATATGGGCCTTGGATTTTACTATTTCTCGCAAAACCGATTTATTTGGGACATCCCCTGTCTCTGGTAGCTATGGACGAGTTGCGGTAACGCGATTGGATTGGTCAATAGCGACCCCGCGGTATTTAGTGACACAGTTTGGATCGGTGCCTGCGCGGTCGTCGGCCTGTTCAATCATCTGGGAACGTTAGAGGAGCGAATGAAAAGAAGAATTGAAAACAAAATGACGTCGACAACCCCGCACACACCGATCCAAACTTTCACTAAATACCGCAGCGTCGCTATCGACCTACCCAATCGCATTACCGCATATCGTCCATAGTGGCTATTCACTGAGTTTTTGCTTCTGATTTCACCTTTTTAGTCCCACGTCTGATGGAGCAGCGGCAGCCGTTCTGTGCAGCGAGAGTTTCTTAACTCCCACCCTCATCTGAAGGAGAGGGCAGTGGAGATTGTGGCCATGGCTCTGGGAACCGATTTGCCGTCTGCTTTCGATCAAAATTCCTGCCTCAAAATGGTATAGGGTACTCTGGGGTAAACCCGGCCATCGGAAAATCCGGCCACTAACTTTCTGGGCTGCATGTCTCAGCAATAAATGGACCGATTTATGCGAGCATTATACCAATCGATTCTTTGAACGTTCGACTCTTTCAAGTGAGCTAGTAGGTATCTGGCTCATCATTTGCTGAAACAGCAAGTTTAAAGAGCTTAGGTGGCCGGATTTACCCCATGACCTTGCTTATCCCGTAGTACCTACTCTCGTCCCGTATAAAGAAGGATCTGGGTGATTTCAGGTTTTATTTTACCCTTGTCCGATGTACCCCAGAGTACCCTACAACCGTGTTTATCGTCCTGCGTAGCGCCCCATGCATGGCCCCATATATGGTCTGGCTAGAGAGAGTTGGCTATGGGACTCAAGCCCCCTCTACGTGTCCCCGTGGTCCCCTCTCACCCTTGCTTGGCAAGGGTGCGGAGAGAGGTTCATATGTCTGATGTTCTACATCTCACATGTGAGCCTCCAGTGACCAGGCAGCCGAGATGCCAACTCTCTTAAGCGCCTTCGGGCGGACTGTCGCTCATCGTGCCGGGGGGGTCTAGTACGTGGTGACTTGAGTTGGCATGTGGTCACCACGGAAGCTAAGCAGGGACACAGGTCACGCGGTTGGCCAGTGTTACTGGTGCGGATTCATCCGTTATCGGTGTACTGGACAAGCTATGGGATTCCCTTCCGCCAGGAATGGGTTTTCCATGGTAGCGTGACCACCGCCCCCCCTTCTGGGTGCGGCACGCCGGCTTTAGGCATTACCTAAAGTCGGTCTATAGTGCGGACAGTCACACTTTATCGCACCTACAGGCCGCATATGCATTGTGACTCATGACGCACCGCAATTTTGTCTTTGCTGGGCGGGGTATGGCCTAGCTTTCATAATTTATGTACATATCCTTTGTAATCCAGTCAGAAACAGTAACTGTGCCTATCGTATGTATCGCATAGCGCAAAATACAACTTAACTACAATTGCATGGTATTACCTGTGCCTAGTTAAAGTATGTGTAGTGTGTGTGGGAGTAAGAGGTGTGCTAGATTATTACAGATCCCTATCCATGCTTGACCTAAATCACTACAGCAGTTCCAGTATCAATGGTTTACCTTGAAATGCCTATTATGCTCAGCAAGTGATAAAGCAAGGAAGGAGCTGTAAGCGTAAGTAACGGAAATGTCAGCAGCCATCCTACCTAAATAAACCTTGGTGCTTGCAGGTACAGAACCAACTGGTGCATTAAGTAAGTCTCGGAGTGATATCGTGCATTCTTGTAGCCATGTAGTAGGTACTCAAGTGGTCAATGAGAAAGTAACCACTGAGGGAGGAGACTCAGTGCATGGGCGAGCGTATCATATCAGTTCAGTAGCAGTCTCTCCCCTACAAAGGAGTCAGCCATCAACACCATGGCCAGTTCAGACTCTGGAGCGCCCAAGGACATGGGACTACCAGCGATATCTTACCCTCTAATACATAATACATATTACTCACACGTCCTGCAGTAGTCCGCTACTATGGGCCGGCCCAAGGTATTGCACGTTGACCACCTCCGTCAAACGAGTGTGTAGGCGGCCGGACTTGCCACCACCACCACCACCACCACCACCACCACCATGGGACTCAAGCCGTACTGCGTAGTTTGCATGTACTTCTGGTAAATAGGAGTACACTAAGAACGGACAAAAAGCCGCAATTGTGAATCTATTTTTCGCAACGCGCCTTGAATGTCATAGCCAACTCTTTCTGGCCAGACTATAGTACCAGTACCTCTCTCAACTTTTAGCGGTGAATATGCCTCTGTTTGTCACAGATCGGCTTCGACGCTGCCAAGAAAACCGCGGATCAGGTCTACCGCCAGTCCGGCCTCGGTCCCAACGACGTTCAGCTCATAGAACTGCACGACTGCTTCTCGGCGAACGAGCTGATCACCTACGAGGCGCTCGGACTGTGTCCCATCGGCAGAGCGGGCGATCTGATCGACAGAGGCGACAATACGTACGGCGGACGCTGGGTTATCAACCCGAGTGGAGGCCTGATTTCGAAAGGACATCCGATCGGAGCTACGGGTAAGCTGAAAGTGTCGGGAGATTGGGTAGTTAGTTAGTAGGGTACTATAGGGTAAACCCGGTCATGGGAAAATCCGGCCACCTAAGTTTGAGGACTGCATATCGCAGCAACCAATGGACCGATTGAGATAAATATTTGTGAAGTGCCGCGTTCCGTATCAGGCACACCACCAGGTGCCGGTCCAAGGACAGATGGCTAAGCTCGCCTTACATACCCAGAACTACTGGCTTCGGACGCTATTGCCCTACGTACGCACTACGTAACATCCCGCCCACCAAGCAGAGCAGACGCCCTCGCCGTCCACTAACTGGACACTCCTGGTCCGAGGCACTTTGATCAAAGGTGTCTGCCCAACACGCTCGCGGTGGTACGCTACCCAGGAAACCATTCTGGCGGAAGGAATCCATAGCTTGTCCAGTACACCGATAACGGATGAATCCGCAGCAAATGGCAACCGCGTGACCTGTGTCCCTGCTTAGCTTCCGTGGTGACCACATGCCAACTCAAGTCACCACGTACTAAGACCCCCGGCACGATGAGCGCAGTCGCGCGAAGGCGCTGGAGGTTGGCACGGCTGCTGACTGGAGGCTCATATGTGAGATGTAGAATACATCAGACATATGACCTCCTCACCCTTGCCAAGCAAGGGTGAGAGGGGGCCACGGGGACACGTAGAGGGGGCTGAGTCCCATAGCCAACTCTCTCTAGCCAGACCATATATGGGGCCATGCATGGGCGCTACGCAGAACGATAAGGACGGTTGTAGGGTACTCTGGGTACATCGGACAAGGGTAAAATAAAACCTGAAATCACCCAGATCCTTCTTTATACTGGACGAGAGTAGGTACTACGGGATAAGCAAGGTCATGGGGTAAATTCGGCCACCTAAGCTCCTTTAAACTTGCTGTTTCAGCAAATGATGAGCCAGATACCTACCAGCTCACTTGAAAGAGTCGAACGTTCAAAGAATCGATTGGTATAATGCTCGCATAAATCGGTCCATTTATTGCTGAGACATGCAGCCCAAAAAGTTAGTGGCCGGATTTTCCGATGGCCGGGTTTACCCCAGAGTACCCTATACCATTTTGAGGCAGGAATTTTGATCGAAAGCAGACGGCAAATCGGTTCCCAGAGCCATGGCCACAATCTCCACTGCCCTCTCCTTCAGATGAGGGTGGGAGTTAAGAAAACTCTCGCTGCACAGAACGGCTGCCGCTGCTCCATCAGACGTGGGACTAAAAAAGGCGAAATCAGAAGCAAAAACTCAGTGAATAGCCACTATGGACGATATGCGGTAATGCGACTGGGTTGGTCGATAGCGACCCCGCGGTATTTAGTGAAAGTTTGGATCGGTGTGTGCGGGGTTGTCGACGTCATTTTTGTTTTCAATTCTTCTTTTCACTCGCTCCTTTGACGCTCCCAGAGGATTGAACAGGGTCGACGACCGCGCAGACACCAATCCAATGATTCACTAAATACCGCGGGGTCGCTATCGACCAACCCAATCGCGTTACCGCAACTCGTCCATAGCTACCAGAGACAGGGGATGTCCCAAATAAATCGGTTTTGCGAGAAATAGTAAAATCCAAGGCCCATATAGACAAACTCTTGCTGGACGGACTATACTGTAAAGTTTGGTGTATTACCCGATCGGGTTATACAAACAAAGTCGACCAATTTGCTCGGGGTATATTCCATATCGGGTTATACAAAATATCGGGTATATACCACACTTGCTTATTTCATCGTAAAACTAGAAGCATTTGGCTCTAGGTGAATATCGGGTTATACAATATACTAAAATTCAAAGTGGACAAATTTGCTCGGGTTATATTCGATATCGGGTTATACACCAAACTTTACAGTACCACATTACCACGTGTGCAAGAGGCCTTGAGCCGTCCAGGGATTTACACTCTACGTATGCACAAACGACGTACTGGAATAACTATGCAATTTACCAACCTGCATTGCAGCAAAGTCAAGGGATAATGAATCATTTTCGAATTCTTCACTTGATCCAGGGTGTACTCCTTTTGAAATTGGGAATTCCTACAACAGCAAAAACACATAAAAGTCACTAATTTTATTTTATCAGGCAATTCAGGTAATTTAGCTTAGATTTAGGTTAGGTAATTTTAGGTACTTATCCACTCCCACTGGCAAAAAGAACCAAGAAAAGTTTCTTTGCGTACGGATTATTCACAGAGTGCTTGTGGTTTTTCCAGCCAATTTTTGCAAAATGCTCAAGGGTAGTCCCTAAAAACAGGACAAACATCCGCAATCCTGCAAATAACAAGCAATAAATTGCATGCTGCAAGCAGTGCAAAGTAGTACCGTATAGTTTCATATGTTCCCGTCCAGCGTTTCCGAACATTTGCGCAGTCATAGGATGTGGCTCAAGGCCGTGAGTATCCGCTATCACTTGCACATGCTTGTCTACAGGGTTCACCCTGTCATCAAACTGAAATAAGCCACAAAACAACGTGATCAGTGCGTTTTAAAAGGTGACCCCGTCATCACCGATAAAACAAGCTTAGCGCAAGTATCGAATAGTATGTAATACTACGCATAAAACCACATAAAACTACATTTTTGGCACACCATCATTTAGCGTACATTTGGCATGGAATCCAAAGAACCAGGTTGCATCTTTTCAAAGCCCACGCATAACCCGACATCAGTGCTGCCTAAAAGAAGATGGCACTGTGGGGTAAACCCGCAAGTACAATTACGTCTACGCTGCGCTAAATGCAACAACCTCATGCCGCGTTCAACAGACGTCAGTACGTGCGTCGTCCGTGCGTCAACCCGTAAACGTGTCCGTCCGACCGTCAAGCCGACCCCACGTCAACCGTATACGGATTGACGGACGGACGGACGGACGGATTTACGGACGTCTGATGAACGCTGCATCATCCATTGAAGAGCACCATACCGCTTTCAATAAACTGCTTCATAATGATTAAGCCACTAGAACCACTTGCACACGCATTATTCACCTGAATAACAGAGCAAATATCACAAAATAAATGTGCGTACTGTATCTCCTAAGGTCAGTTCACATAAAAGCGTTTGACAAATTCAAATGTGGACTATCGCACTCGCGAACCGTTTCTATGTGATTTGGCTTTAGTAAAGCTTTACATTGAATATAGGAATGCCAGTCATGCCCAATTCATATAAACAGCGTTGGCCACTGCAGGGAGCACCGTAAATGTAGCCCACCACTGCTTGCTGCATATTTTCATAGCGCAATTTACAATCAGATAAAGCCTTGCCCACTAAACAGAACTCATTCATGCTCCATTCACATCACACATTATGCATTTTTCACCCATCATGTCTTCTTGGATGCAATAAAAAGGTTTAAAGTCCTGCTTCCTTCACTAAATCAGGATAATCCATGCCAGTTGAAAGAGGCTTGGTGTACTAATGAAATCAATATGTTTGATGGCCTATCCATGTCATAACAGGAAAAAGGACATAAAATCGCAACAGCAGTGCAAACCTTTGTCATGCCAACTCCAACAACGAAAGCCTTACGTTTGCAGCATAGTTTTCCACTGGTTGGTGTGGTAAAGTGTTCACAAAAGCTTGGCCTGGACAGCTGAAGTATACACTACAGGAAGAATCAAAAAATAATAAAATCCAGTAGAATAGTGTTGCCAACTTTTAATTAAAATTCATTACACAGGGCGTATTAGAGTATCGCGATGGCGTATTTTACATACTCCATGTATCACGGACTTCTGTGCATAATATTCCATTATGCGTTTTGCAGCTGCTCTGCTGAAGCTTTAGAAAAGTTCAAGAAGCTCACGGTTGAAGCAGCTTCGTATTCGCCTACGGTATGCCAAAAAAACTGGTCCTCTGATAGGCGACAGCAATTTTTATTTCAAAATTCGCTTTGCCAGAACAGCATGCTGCTCAAAAGATGTTAGCCGTTCTAACTCTCACTGATCTTGCACGTACACGCAGTATAATGCATTTTGCAGCTGAGTACGTCTGTCTAAATACACATACAGTAAGTAGGTGGTGTCAAAAAGTAAATGTACCTTTTTCCTTTTCCCACCACGGTCAGTGTGCTGCTTGCTGTACTGTACACTGTACAATTGCTAATCATTAGTAGTCATTATATCACTACTCATAAGTATTTTCTATCTCAGTTTCTGTCATGTCCTATCGCATAAAAAATTTTCTCACGTAAAGCAAACAAACCTGAACAACCTTCGTATCAATTTATCAAGCGTCCCCTATTTCCTTTGCTGCGATGTGCATTTTGTGCATGTGCTTAAGCGGGGAGGATGTGCAGTGTTTTCTGACATTAATTAGCTGCTGAAGTTGGACGTGAAAGTGGCACAATTGCAACCTGGGCCAAATTTTCGGCCGAGATGTCGAAGTGAATGATGGACTTGTCAGCAAATGTAACCTACAAAAAATGAACAATACCAGATGAGCAAACAAAGGTCAACACCGTAGCTTTGCGGTATTTGGGCTCGCCATCAACAACAAGGATTGACATTCAATTATCTATGTCGTATACTAAAATTAAAGGGTGGATGTGGCAAAGATTTGCTCATTTAGGTCCTGGGAAACTGACTTCAATTCCGGTGTCGTCCACTGCATCAAAAAGTGACTGCATATTCCAAGTAGGAATATGTTAGTTGCCGATTATGCCTGGATAGCTCTGTGTACCCATTCGCCACCAATACGTGAGTTGAAGGGAATCATCTAAACCAATACAAAGGATACTAGGTAGGCTATACACTTTTGTAACGGGAATTTTGCCCATTTGTCACCTTAGCAATAGGTGTATTTGTCATCCTACTCGTTCAGTTACGTATCTGCTAAGGTGACAAATGGGCAAAATTCCCGTTACAAAAGTGTATAGCCTACCTAGTATCCTTTGTATTGGTTTAGATGATTGCCTTCAACTCACGTATTGGTGGCGAATGGGGTACGAGAGCTATTCAGGCAAATCGGCAACTAACATATTCCTACTTGGGACACCAGTCACTTTTTCGTATGCAGTGGACGACACCGGAATTGAAGTCAGTTCCCAGGACCTAAATGAGCAAATCTTTGCCACATCCACCCCTTAATTTTAGTATACGACATGAGATAGTGTGAGTGTCAATCCTTGTTGATGGCGAGCCGAAAAAGCATCGCAAAGCTACGGTGTTGACCTTTGTTTCTCATACTGGTAATGTTCATTTTTTGTAGGTTACATTTGCTGACAAGTCCATCATTCACTTCGACATCTCGGCCGAGTATTTGGGCCAGTGTTGCCATCGTGCGACTTTCACGTCCAACTTCAGGGGCTAAGTACTGCTAGATTTCACATCCTCCCCGCTTAAGCACATGCACGAAACATCGCAGCAAAGGAAATAGGGGACGCTTGATAAATTGATACGAAGGTTGTTCAGGTTGTTTGCTTTACGTAAGAAAATTTTTTCTATAGGACATGACAGACACTGAGATAGTACATACGTATGAGTAGTGATATATTGACTACTAATGATAGCAATTGTACAAGTTACAGTACAGCAGCACACTGACCGTGGTGGAAAAAGGAAAAAGGTACATTACTTTTTGACACCACCTACTTACTGTATGTGTATTTAGACAAGACGTACTCAGCTGCAAAATGCATGCTACTGCGTGTACGTGCAAGATCAGTGAGAGTTAGAACGGCTAACAACTTTTGAGCAGCATGCTGTTCTGGCAAAGCGAATTTTGGAAAATAATATACCTAGCCTACACCAGGATACTGTACGCGAATACGAAGCTGCTCAACCGTGAGCTCTCTGAACTTTTCTAAAGCTTCAGCAGAGCAGCTGCAAAACGCATAATGCATTATGCACAGAAGTCCGTGATACATGGAATATGTAAAATACGCCATCGCTATACTCTGAGACGCCCCTGTGTAATGAATTTTAATTAAAAGTTGGCAACACTATTCTACTGGATTTTATTATTTTTTTATTCTTGCTGTATTGTATTCTTCAGCTGTCCAGGCCAAGGTTTTGTGAATATTTTACCACACCAACCAGTGGAAAACTGTTCAAAATGACTGGAAAACGCAAGGTTTTCGTTGTTGGAGTTGGCATGACAAAGGTTTGCACTGCTGTTGCTATTTTATGTCCTTTTTCCGTGCATTATGACATGGATAGGCGACCAAACATATTTATTTTTTTTAGTTCACCAAGCCTGGCTCAACTGGCATGGATTATCCTGATTTAGTGAAGGAAGCAGGTTTGTAAACCTTTTTCATTGCATCCAAGAAGACATGATGGGTGAAAAATGCATAATGTGTGATGTGAATGGAGCATGAATGAGTTCTGTTTAGTGGGCAAGGCTTTATCTGATTGTAGATTGCGCTATGAAAATATGCAGCAAGCAGGGGTGGGCTCCGTGTACGGTGCTTCGTGCAGTGGCCAACGCTGTTTATATGAATTGGGCATGACTGGCATCCTTATATTCAATGTAAAGCTTTACTAAAGCCAAATCACATAGAAACGGTTCGCGAGTGCGATAGTCCACATTTGAATTTGTCAAACGCTTTTATGTGAACTGACCTTAGGAGATACAGTACGCACATTTATTTTGTGATATTTGCTCTGTTATTCGGTGAATAATGCGTGTGCAAGTGGTTCTAGTGGCTTAATCATTATGAAGCAGTTTATTGAAAGCGGTATGGTGCTCTTCAATGGATGATGCAGCGTTCATCAGACGTCCGTAAATCCGTCCGTCCGTCCGTCCGTCAATCCGTATACGGTTGACGTGGGGTTGGCTTGACGGTCGGACGGACACGTTACGGGTTGACGAACGGACGACGCACGTACTGACGTCTGTTGAACGCGGCATGAGGTTGTTGCATTTAGCGCAGCGTAGACGTAATTGTAGTTGCGGGTTTACCCCACCAGTGCCATCTTCTTTTAGGCAGCACTGATGTCGGGTTATGCGTGGGCTTTGAAAAGATGCAACCTGGTTCTTTGGATTCCATGCCAAATGTACGCTAAATGATGGTGTGCCAAAAATGTAAGTTTTATGCGCTTTTATGCGTCGTAACAACTTTACATACTATTTCGCTACTTGCGCTGAAAACATTCTTTGATGGTGCTGACGGGTAGACCTTGGAAAACGCACTGATCACGTTGTTTTGTGGCTTATTTCAGTTTGTATGACAGGGGTGAACCCTCTAGACAAACATGTGCAATTGATAGCGGGTTTTGATCGCACTGGAGCCATATTCTATGACTTTGCAAATGTTTGAAACGCTGGAAGGGAACATATGAAACTTTACGGTACTACTTCGCACTGTCTTGCATCCTGGAATTTATTTGTTTGTTATTTCCAGGATTGTGGAATGCTGGTCCGTTTTTAGTGTATTTCCCTTGAGCATTTTGCAAAAAGTGGCTGGAAATACCGGAAGCACTCTGTATTGATGACATTCGTACGCAAAGAAACTTCTCTTGGTTCTTTACTTGCCAGCGGCAGTGGCAAAGTACCTAAAATTATCGTAACCTAATCGTTGATGTCGCTACAAATTTCGTGAATTGCCTGATAAACAAAAATTAGTGACTTTTATGTGTTTTTGTTGTTGTAGGGTTTCCCAATATTCAAAAGGAGTACACCCTGGGATCAAGTGAAGAATTCGAAAATGATTCATTATCCCTTGACTTTGCTGCAATGCAGGTTGGTAAATTGCATAGTTATTCCAGTACGTCGTTTGTGCATACGTAAGTGTAAATCCCTGGACGGCTAAAGGCCTCTTGCACACGTGGTAATGTGGTACTGTAAAGTTTGGTGTATAACCCGATATCGACTATAACCCGAGCAAATTGGTCGACTTTGAATTTTAGTCTTTTGTATAACCCGATATCACCCAGCGCCAAATGCTTTAAAAAGCTGTTTTACGCTGAAATAAGCAAGTATGGTATATACCCCTGATATATTTGTATAACCCGATATCGAATATACCCGAGCAAATTGGTCGACTTTGTTTGTATAACCCGATCGGGTAATACACCAAACTTTACAGTATAATCCGTCCAGCAAGAGTTTGTCTATATGGGCCTTGGATTTTACTATTTCTCGCAAAACCGATTTATTTGGGACATCCCCTGTCTCTTGGTAGCTATGGACGAGTTGCGGTAACGCGATTGGGTTGGTCGATAGCGACCCCGCGGTATTTAGTGAATCATTGGATTGGTGTCTGCGCGGTCGTCGACCCTGTTCAATCCTCTGGGAGCGTTAGAGGAGCGAATGAAGAAGAATTGAAAACAAAATGACGTCGACAACCCCGCACACACCGATCCAAACTTTCACTAAATACCGCGGGGTCGCTATCGACCAACCCAGTCGCATTACCGCATATCGTCCATAGTGGCTATTCACTGAGTTTTTGCTTCTGATTTCACCTTTTTAGTCCCACGTCTGATGGAGCAGCGGGCAGCCGTTCTGTGCAGCGAGAGTTTTCTTAACTCCCACCCTCATCTGAAGGAGAGGGCAGTGGAGATTGTGGCCACGGCTCTGGGAACCGATTTGCCGTCTGCTTTCGATCAAAATTCCTGCCTCAAAATGGTATAGGGTACTCTGGGTAAACCCGGCCATCGGAAAATCCGGCCACTTAACTTTCTGGGCTGCATGTCTCAGCAATAAATGGACCGATTTATGTGAGCATTATACCAATCGATTCTTTGAACGTTCGACTCTTTCAAGTGAGCTAGTAGGTATCTGGCTCATCATTTGCTGAAACAGCAAGTTTAAAGAGCTGAGGTGGCGGGATCTACCCCATAACCTTGCTTATCCCGTAGTACCTACTCTCGTCCCGTATAAAGAAGGATCTGGGTGATTTCAGGTTTTATTTTACCCTTGTCCGATGTACCCCAGAGTACCCTAAAACTCGTGTTTATCGTCCTGCGTAGCGCCCCATGCATGGCCCCATATATGGTCTGGCTACGAGGAGTTGGCTATCGGAATCAAGCCCCCTCTACGTGTCCCCGTGGTTCCCTCTAACCCTTGCTTGGCAAGGGGGTGCGGAGAAGAGGTTCATATGTCTGACTTGTTCATCTCTACATATGAGCCTCCAGTGACCAGGCAGCCGAGATGCCAAATCTCTTAAGCGCCTTCGGGCGGACTTGTCGCTCATCGTGCCGGGGGGGTCTAAGTACGTCGTGACTGAGTTGGCATGTGGTCACCACGGAAGCTAAGCAGGGCACAGGTCACGGTCGCCAGTGTTACTGGTGCCGGGATTCATCCGTTATCGGTGTACTGGACAAGCTATGGGTCCCCTTTTCCACGAATGGGTTTTCCATGGTAGCGTGACCACCGCCCACCCTTCTGGCTGCGACGCCCCGGCTTTAGGCATTACCTAAAAAGTTGTATCATAGTGCCAATACACACTTTATCGCACCTACAGGCCGCATATGCATTGTGACTCATGACGCACCGCAATTTTGTGGTGGGCGGGATGTTACGTAGTGCGTACGTAGGGCAATAGCGTCCGAAGCCAGTAGTTCTGGGTATGTAAGGCGAGCTTAGCCATCTGTCCTTGGACCGGCACCTGGTGGTGTGCCTGATACGGAACGCGGCACTTCACAAATATTTATCTCAATCGGTCCATTGGTTGCTGCGATATGCAGTCCTCAAACTTAGGTGGCCGGATTTTCCCATGACCGGGTTTACCCTATAGTACCCTACTAACTAACTACCCAATCTCCCGACACTTTCAGCTTACCCGTAGCTCCGATCGGATGTCCTTTCGAAATCAGGCCTCCACTCGGGTTGATAACCCAGCGTCCGCCGTACGTATTGTCGCCTCTGTCGATCAGATCGCCCGCTCTGCCGATGGGACACAGTCCGAGCGCCTCGTAGGTGATCAGCTCGTTCGCCGAGAAGCAGTCGTGCAGTTCTATGAGCTGAACGTCGTTGGGACCGAGGCCGGACTGGCGGTAGACCTGATCCGCGGTTTTCTTGGCAGCGTCGAAGCCGATCTGTGACAAACAGAGGCATATTCACCGCTAAAAGTTGAGAGAGGTACTGGTACTATAGTCTGGCCAGAAAGAGTTGGCTATGACATTCAAGGCGCGTTGCGAAAAATAGATTCACAATTGCGGCTTTTTGTCCGTTCTTAGTGTACTCCTATTTACCAGAAGTACATGCAAACTACGCAGTACGGCTTGAGTCCCATGGTGGTGGTGGTGGTGGTGGTGGTGGTGGTGGCAAGTCCGGCCGCCTACACACTCGTTTGACGGAGGTGGTCAACGTGCAATACCTTGGGCCGGCCCATAGTAGCGGACTACTGCAGGACGTGTGAGTAATATGTATTATGTATTAGAGGGTAAGATATCGCTGGTAGTCCCATGTCCTTGGGCGCTCCAGAGTCTGAACTGGCCATGGTGTTGATGGCTGACTCCTTTGTAGGGGAGAGACTGCTACTGAACTGATATGATATGCTTGCCCATGCACTGTAGTCTCCTCCCTCAGTGGTTACTTTCTCATTGACCACTTGAGTACCTACTACATGGCTACAAGAATGCACGATATCACTCCGAGACTTACTTAATGCACCAGTTGGTTCTGTACCTGCAAGCACCAAGGTTTATTTAGGTAGGATGGCTGCTGACATTTCCGTTACTTACGCTTACAGCTCCTTCCTTGCTTTATCACTTGCTGAGCATAATAGGCATTTCAAGGTAAACCATTGATACTGGAACTGCTGTAGTGATTTAGGTCAAGCATGGATAGGGATCTGTAATAATCTAGCACACCTCTTACTCCCACACACACTACACATACTTTAACTAGGCACAGGTAATACCATGCAATTGTAGTTAAGTTGTATTTTGCGCTATGCGATACATACGATAGGCACAGTTACTGTTTCTGACTGGATTACAAAGGATATGTACATAAATTATGAAAGCTAGGCCATACCCCGCCCAGCAAAGACAAAATTGCGGTGCGTCATGAGTCACAATGCATATGCGGCCTGTAGGTGCGATAAAGTGTGACTGTCCGCACTATAGACCGACTTTAGGTAATGCCTAAAGCCGGCGTGCCGCACCCAGAAGGGTGGGCGGTGGTCACGCTACCATGGAAAACCCATTCCTGGCGGAAGGGAATCCCATAGCTTGTCCAGTACACCGATAACGGATGAATCCGCACCAGTAACACTGGCCAACCGCGTGACCTGTGTCCCTGCTTAGCTTCCGTGGTGACCACATGCCAACTCAAGTCACCACGTACTAGACCCCCCCGGCACGATGAGCGACAGTCCGCCCGAAGGCGCTTAAGAGAGTTGGCATCTCGGCTGCCTGGTCACTGGAGGCTCATATGTGAGATGTAGAATACATCAGACATATGAACCTCTCTCCGCACCCTTGCCAAGCAAGGGTGAGAGGGGACCACGGGGACACGTAGAGGGGGCTTGAGTCCCATAGCCAACTCTCTCTAGCCAGACCATATATGGGGCCATGCATGGGGCGCTACGCAGGACGATAAACACGGTTGTAGGGTACTCTGGGGTACATCGGACAAGGGTAAAATAAAACCTGAAATCACCCAGATCCTTCTTTATACGGGACGAGAGTAGGTACTACGGGATAAGCAAGGTCATGGGGTAAATCCGGCCACCTAAGCTCTTTAAACTTGCTGTTTCAGCAAATGATGAGCCAGATACCTACTAGCTCACTTGAAAGAGTCGAACGTTCAAAGAATCGATTGGTATAATGCTCGCATAAATCGGTCCATTTATTGCTGAGACATGCAGCCCAGAAAGTTAAGTGGCCGGATTTTCCGATGGCCGGGTTTACCCCAGAGTACCCTATACCATTTTGAGGCAGGAATTTTGATCGAAAGCAGACGGCAAATCGGTTCCCAGAGCCATGGCCACAATCTCCACTGCCCTCTCCTTCAGATGAGGGTGGGAGTTAAGAAAACTCTCGCTGCACAGAACGGCTGCCGCTGCTCCATCAGACGTGGGACTAAAAAGGTGAAATCAGAAGCAAAAACTCAGTGAATAGCCACTATGGACGATATGCGGTAATGCGACTGGGTTGGTCGATAGCGACCCCGCGGTATTTAGTGAAAGTTTGGATCGGTGTGTGCGGGGTTGTCGACGTCATTTTGTTTTCAATTCTTCTTTTCATTCGCTCCTCTAACGTTCCCAGATGATTGAACAGGGTCGACGACCGCGCAGACACCGATCCAAACATTCACTAAATACCGCGGGGTCGCTATCGACCAACCCAATCGCGTTACCGCAACTCGTCCATAGCTACCAGAGACAGGGGATGTCCCAAATAAATCGGTTTTGCGAGAAATAGTAAAATCCAAGGCCCATATAGACAAACTCTTGCTGGACGGACTATACTGTAAAGTTTGGTGTATTACCCGATCGGGTTATACAAACAAAGTCGACCAATTTGCTCGGGGTATATTCGATATCGGGTTATACAAAATATCGGGGTATATACCATACTTGCTTATTTCAGCGTAAAACAGCTTTTTAAAGCATTTGGCGCTGGGTGAATATCGGGTTATACAAAATACTAAAATTCAAAGTCGACCAATTTGCTCGGGTTATATTCGATATCGGGTTATACACCAAACTTTACAGTACCACATTACCACGTGTGCAAGAGGCCTTGAGCCGTCCAGGGATTTACACTCTACGTATGCACAAACGACGTACTGGAATAACTATGCAATTTACCAACCTGCATTGCAGCAAAGTCAAGGGATAATGAATCATTTTCGAATTCTTCACTTGATCCAGGGTGTACTCCTTTTGAAATTGGGAATTCCTACAACAGCAAAAACACATAAAAGTCACTAATTTTATTTTATCAGGCAATTCAGGTAATTTAGCTTAGATTTAGGTTAGGTAATTTTAGGTACTTATCCACTCCCACTGGCAAAAAGAACCAAGAAAAGTTTCTTTGCGTACGGATTATTCACAGAGTGCTTGTGGTTTTTCCAGCCAATTTTTGCAAAATGCTCAAGGGTAGTCCCTAAAAACAGGACAAACATCCGCAATCCTGCAAATAACAAGCAATAAATTGCATGCTGCAAGCAGTGCAAAGTAGTACCGTATAGTTTCATATGTTCCCGTCCAGCGTTTCCGAACATTTGCGCAGTCATAGGATGTGGCTCAAGGCCGTGAGTATCCGCTATCACTTGCACATGCTTGTCTACAGGGTTCACCCTGTCATCAAACTGAAATAAGCCACAAAACAACGTGATCAGTGCGTTTTTAAAAGGTGACCCCGTCAGCACCGATCAAACAATCTTAGCGCAAGTAGCGAATAGTATGTAATACTACGCATAAAACCACATAAAACTACATTTTTGGCACACCATCATTTAGCGTACATTTGGCATGGAATCCAAAGAACCAGGTTGCATCTTTTCAAAGCCCACGCATAACCCGACATCAGTGCTGCCTAAAAGAAGATGGCACTGTGGGGTAAACCCGCAAGTACAATTACGTCTACGCTGCGCTAAATGCAACAACCTCATGCCGCGTTCAACAGACGTCAGTACGTGCGTCGTCCGTTCGTCAACCCGTAACGTGTCCGTCCGACCGTCAAGCCAACCCCACGTCAACCGTATACGGATTGACGGACGGACGGACGGACGGATTTACGGACGTCTGATGAACGCTGCATCATCCATTGAAGAGCACCATACCGCTTTCAATAAACTGCTTCATAATGATTAAGCCACTAGAACCACTTGCACACGCATTATTCACCTGAATAACAGAGCAAATATCACAAAATAAATGTGCGTACTGTATCTCCTAAGGTCAGTTCACATAAAAGCGTTTGACAAATTCAAATGTGGACTATCGCACTCGCGAACCGTTTCTATGTGATTTGGCTTTAGTAAAGCTTTACATTGAATATAGGAATGCCAGTCATGCCCAATTCATATAAACAGCGTTGGCCACTGCAGGAAGCACCGTAAATGTAGCCCACCACTGCTTGCTGCATATTTTCATAGCGCAATTTACAATCAGATAAAGCCTTGCCCACTAAACAGAACTCATTCATGCTCCATTCACATCACACATTATGCATTTTTCACCCATCATGTCTTCTTGGATGCAATAAAAAGGTTTACAAACCTGCTTCCTTCACTAAATCAGGATAATCCATGCCAGTTGAGCCAGGCTTGGTGAACTAAAAAAAATAAATATGTTTGGTCGCCTATCCATGTCATAATGCACGGAAAAAGGACATAAAATAGCAACAGCAGTGCAAACCTTTGTCATGCCAACTCCAACAACGAAAACCTTGCGTTTTCCAGTCATTTTGAACAGTTTTCCACTGGTTGGTGTGGTAAAATATTCACAAAACCTTGGCCTGGACAGCTGAAGAATACAATACAGCAAGAATAAAAAAATAATAAAATCCAGTAGAATAGTGTTGCCAACTTTTAATTAAAATTCATTACACAGGGGCGTCTAGAGTATCGCGATGGCGTATTTTACATACTCCATGTATCACGGACTTCTGTGCATGTATATATGTATATGTTTATTGTATGCAAAATACGCCTCGCGATACTCTAGACGCCCCTGCATTACACCGCACGGTGGCAACACTCCCAAAACACGGCTCCCTTTACAATTCAAAGTTTCGCAAATTACACCCCGCCTTCCAGCGTAAAAAGGCAAGGGGTCATTGTGGCACTAAACTTGAGCCTAATCAATCTCAGAAAAGTTTGTTTGCTTATTCCTCTGTGTATACTATTCGCCATAAACTTTTACAGCTTTTTACCCACGCCATGACATGAGTCAGCTACATGCCATGTGTTGCGAAAGTTTTTCTGTACAAGACGCCATCAAACGCTCTTTTCATTGGTCAACAACTTCAACAGGCTTTTCATAAGCTATCCATCGTATTCATCCATTGCTCTAGTGCCCATGTCATTCGTCATAATGCTTGATAGAGGTTTCAAATGAGTGACAACATGACATTTTCTCTCAAATCAACGCCCAATCTTGCCGGTATCATCTTATCTCTGCTGCTGCTGCTTTCATTTCCTGACATTATTTGTTGCGTAAATGAAACTTCACAATTTTTCTCTTATCGCCAACCACTCATTTCTGGGGACGCGACCCAAATCGGATCACCAGCCTATGCCACACAGAAGTGCATCAACTCTGTGGGTTACAACGACTGCCACAGATTTCGCCTGTGCTGTCAGCAAGAAATCTACTGCTACAGTCGGGAGCAAACAGCGAACAGCGTTTGCTACGATCATGGCTCGCCAATTTTTGGCAGTCCTCAGTGTTTGGGCTGTACGCGTATTACTGGTGCGCTTCAGACGTGCTTCGAGTTTGCGCCGAGTTTGGATGGAATTCGTTTTGAACCGAAACGAACGTACGAACTAGTACGGTACGTCATCGAATTACAAACTCGGTTTATTCACACGCACGTTCCGAAAAACGGCAAGTTCAGTGGAACTCGGAGATTTTACATGTTAAAGCATAGTCAGGGCTCCGAATTCGGAGCAAATTCGGAGTTCACGTCTGAAGCGCACCACTGACGTGTGCCGTTATCAGTACGAAAAGCATGGATGCTCCGGGTTTGAACAGTGCTGCGAGAATAGCCTTAGACTCAAGCCGTATTCCTACGGTTGCTGGAGACCATGGATTCAGTGCATTCCACAGTGGAATTCGGAACTGCTTAGATGCAGCTGCCGAGGCGCAAAAGTCTCAAACGCAAAATTAGTTTCGGCTATGTCGGTGGTTGCTGTATTGATGATTACAGTCGTTTTGTTGATTTAAACACTGTACGTAGACATGAATCATGGTGAGGCGTGGAATATTCTGACCGTTTTTGTCTCGCTTCATTATTATGTTTGTTTGTTTGAATACAACAGTAATCAAATCAATCACTTTCACCAAGGATCCATGAACAAGAATAGAATCTTGCATGGCCTGCGGAGATCGATCCCTGACCGGAAACGTCGTCCTCAAAATAACCGAAGGAAATAATGATCGATCATATACATGCTGGATCGTATATATAAATGTACGATCGTGAATAGAAATGTATGATCGCAAATAGAAATGTATGATCGTATATATAAATGTACGATCGTATATAGAAATGTACGATCGTATATAAAAATGTACGATCTTACATTTTTATACACGATCGTACATTTATATACACGATCGTACATTATTATACACGATCGTACATTTATATATACGATCGTACATAAAAATAGGTGATTATCTGAGCTCGAAAAGCGCGCGCAATCTCCAAGCAGACCGCAGAGTAAGGGAAGTTTCATAAGTATTTTCGTGTTCTCTTGTCGTCTACTGGCATCAATAAGCATTCGCTGTCTATGTCAACAAGATTTGGTGCTTCTTCTCAGCTTTCCAACCATCAGCATGGCGTCAGCTACTAACGGCCAAGGTATCCACATGACCAACTACGCAGGCAAAATTCGGCCATATTTTCGTTTCTGTGAAGAGAGTGCGAGCTTGTGTGCATGGAGATTGCGCGCGCTTTTCGAGCTCAGGTAATCAACTATACGATCGTACATTTTTATGTACGATCGTGTATAACCCTTTGCGCGGGATTGCGGCCACTATAGTGGCCAATCGCTTAACTGGCGCCGTATCAGAAAAAAAAATGTACAACGTACTTGTACATTTCGATTTCCAAAATTGCTGAAAAGTTGTACATTGGGTATATTTTTGCATTGGCTTTTGCTCGAATCTGAAATGTACAACTTTGGACAAGGAAATTTGTTGTTCATTCGAGTTGTACATTTTGATGTACAAATCGAATGAACAACTTTCTTTTTGTTCAGACACTGTTCGTGGCGGGACCCACTCTTATTGCATAATGTAAATTCTTTTTAACCGCGAAGGCACATCGTTACGAAACGTTTCGTTCCAGTGGTTTCTGAAGGAAAATTGATGTTCTGTCAGATGTTTAGGCTAGTTTTGGTGCATAATGGATGCGAAGATGCAGACTAATTTGAAAACACCTCCGAAAAGCGTGGGCAGTCAGAAAGCATCGGCGTCTGGCAAGAAGGCAGCTTCGTCGTCTGGCAAGAAGGCAGCTTCGGGAAAGAAGTCCACCCCTGGGGGATCAGCGAAGAAAGCGACATGTTTTGAGATGGCGCTCGACATTGTCAGCAAAATACCGGCCATTCGAGATTTGTTGGTGAAATTTCACAAGTCCAAAACGGTAAATTTCTTCTTTATTTATTTTATCGTACTTTCTCAGTAATCAGTTTCAATAACGTGTCTATGATTGTTTCTTTAAAGCCGGCACGGTATTTTGAACCCTTTTTTTCAGAAGGCGGACTTTCACGCAGAAGTTTTGGGTCGAATGGATTTGCCGAAGCTTGCGCACAGGTTCTGTCAGGATTTCTCTCCAAAGCAATTGTCGGAAATGTACTCTGCGCTAATGAGTGACGCGGCTCCCCCACCGGAAGTAAGTATGAGAAATAATGAATGCGTAATTTTGTTGTAAGCAATGTAGGTGCTGTAAAAGTGTTCAATTATTAATTGAACTAAGCTTTGCTGCGTGCTGGTAGCTCTGTTGTAAGGAAAGGTTGTACGTTTCCTAAGTCAAAATTCATATTTCGTGCTTGCTATTTCCCAGATTTTGGAGCTGCTGGTCCGCTCAGAGGATATTATCGGCTACAGCTACGAGCGCATGTTCAAGGATGGCGTAGGCGTCGGTGCACAGGGCAGCTTTCACGGTCAGTTACCGCAGGAGGAAGCGGTTGGAATTCGGGGGGATGTGAGTGCAGTCCGGGAGTCTGGAGATCAGCTACCCTTTCCCACTCCTCTTGATTCCAGCGCTGCTCCCACGGACGTCACTCCAGATCCGTTTGAAACCTCCACTCCCATTCCCAAGGACTCTGGTTTGGAGAACAGTTTGCTCTCAGCGGCAGGAGCTGATCTGGTGGCCCCCCCGCCAAACAGCGCAGCTGGAGGCACGGCGTTTGCTGGTGTTGGAAAGGAGGTTTCGGGCATGGAGGCTTCTGACAACAAGGAACAGACGCCTAGCAGTCAGATGGCAGAGGCAGCAGCTGTCAGCGAAGTAGCTGGAGACGCGGAAGTTGTGGACAACAGCGGTGGAAACGAGGATGGACAGCCTACGAGGATGGAGAGCAAGAAAGGTGCAGAAAGTTCCAGCAGCTGCGGGGTGAAGCCGGAGGAAGATGAGGAAGAGGAGGAGGAAGAGGACAGGGAGGTAGAGGCGGGTAGTGAGGAGGACTTCAGCCGTTTGACTTTGGGCGACGAGGAAGTGGTTTTTGAGCCATCTGAAGGTGAAGGAAAGACGAAGAAGAGGAAAGTCGCGGCACCACCTGCCCACGAGGAGGCTCTACCCTGTCCGGATAAGCCGGCGTGGCACACTCAGAACTTTGGCACTGACTTCGGCTACCCCCTGTTTGAGGGAACCGACTTGCGCACGTATTCTCCCAAGGTCTGTCCCGCGTTGAAACATCGGCGTTTCGACCTGTTTGAGGAGGTGGACTATCACGACCCCATCTGCGGCCACGTTCTGAAAGCCACGGTTCAGGAGGTACGACATATCTTATGTTGACGAAAGCGTAACCGCCTTCTTATATCTTCCAAATGTACAAGTAGCTACTTTTCTATCGTGTGACACGACCCTACTGTCCGCAGAGGCACCTTTTCTCTCCCTATGTCTGCTAAATTAATGCTTGTTCAAAGGTTCGAGAAGCAAGTGTGGAAGATATCGAGAATCAGCGAGCTTTGGCGCTGGAGCGTGGGCAGCAGCAGGCTGCTTTCCGCTGGCGCAACTGGCAGTATCGCTTGCATTTCGACCGCTTCCCCACCCTTCCTTCCACCGGGATTTGGTACCCTCAGCATCGGCTGCAGCCCCCGGTGGTACATTATGAGCTGTCTGTTCCACCAGCGAAAAATCGGCGGGATAAGCTGGCTCAGGACGCGAAGCTGGAAGGAGCACGAAAGACCATTGCGAAGCTGCATCGGGTGCGAACTTTTTCCCATTCTATTTAATCTAAGCCAGCTTGGAATACGTATCATACATTCCGTACTTGCTGTACGTTTACTGATGCCTGGATGCTATCTTTTTGACAGATGGACATTCGGGCCTCCTTCGTCGTCTGCTACTCGGAATCTTTCGCGGTCGAGTTCGTGGCTGACAACTATGGACGTCTGCGCGTGTATCATCGCGATTTTGGCCGACTACGAATTTCCTTCACCGACGTCGAATGTGTACGTGACCTGCCGAAGGGGAAAACGGTGGAGGAACATCTGGACATACCACCGGACACCTTGCAGTACGACTACGAAGTCATGGATCAGGCGACGCAGGACCTCTCTGCGACAATTGGTGGTAATTACGCAGTCACTTAGCTGTTTTGTGGAATGCCACTTCAGTTATTTTATGTATTTTGTTGGCAAAATGAAGAACTAAAAAGTTGTACATTTTTATGTAGTGGGGAATAGGTTGGGTACTGTAGCCAGGTTTTGGCTGTCCTTCTCCGATGAAAATGTACTTCTTTTCGTTTTTTGGCCAAAAAATGTACAACATAAAAGTTGTACATTTTTATGTAGTGTTGCATAGGTTGGGTTACTGTAGCTTGTGCGGGTGTACTAAATCATTGAAAATGTACAACTTTTAAGTTGTACATTTTTAAATGTATGCACCGACAGTGACGAGAACATTTGTAGGGTTCAATTGTTGCACTGTATAATTGTATTGTATGACTAATTCACCACATTCTGAAACAGAATATCACGCTGAGCTGTCGAGGAAGCAGGGTGATGTCATGGGTTCCGGATCTGTGACTTCATTGCTGAAAGGGGATATCGTGACGCCGAATGCCCCGTCACTTCCAAAAGGGCGGAAACCGCGAGGCAAGCGTGTGTCGAAAGCGAAGGAAAAACCCGGAGATCGCGGCACAGATGAAGGTTATATCGAAATGCCTTCTATGTCATTGATAACAACTCCCTACTTGCCCCACATGCACTGTTAAAGCAGTGTCCTGTACTAATTTGTCCTGTTGCAGTTGCTTCTCTTTCGGGACGAACCTCGGTGACTTCTGCGTTTTCCAATGCTGCTGCAATGGGAACGTCGGAGTTGGGAGAGGTCATGGACTTGGAGGATGCCACGGACCAACCCGACGCAGAGGAGAATCTTCTGGCTGAGCTCTTCAGTGACGGCGGTGAATCGTTGGCGGAGAGGGACGCGGTCTACTTGCGCCAAAAGGCCGAACAACACGTAAGTACAGTGCAAATTATTCAGTTACAATGCCGTGCATGTATGAATGTCTAGGACGATGTCGTAATGATACAATCAATATGCGTTGAATTATATGACTTTGCATTTTCAGCGAGAGAAACTACTCTACGACCAGAAACAGCGGGAACTGGAGACTGAAAATCTGGAGAAAGCAGCCACCAGTCTCCAAAAGGTAATGAAATTGCCCAGTTGAAGGAACCGACAGTTTTCCCAAATCTCACAGCTCTCTTCCATACTACTGTCTTTAACGTGTAATTTCAGCCCGTGGAGAGTCTAACGCAGCAGCAGAAGAAGAAGGCGGCGACCGCAGCGCGAGACTCGGTGGAGCAGGAGAAACGAGATGAGAGCGTCAAATCATCCAACCCCGAGCAGCGGAGTCGCAATTTTCGTGCCTATTGGGGACCCAGTCTCATGCAAGCCTTCAAAAATGTAAACATCTTGGCCCAGCAACAAGGACAACTGCTGAATGGACAAGGCAGGACAAACGCCACACTGCAGCAGCTACTGAAGGCGGTGGAAGAGAGGAACGAACTGCTGAGAGAGCAGAACGCGGTAGGTGAACAATTGGAAAACATCGTCTACTACTTCTCTGTAGCAGTAGTATGTACGATGTGCAATGCACTGTTTGCGACTGTTTTCAGGCATCAGCAAAACTTGTTCCTTCATTGGGCAAACTGCTGTGCGAGTTGATGGAGGGGAAAGGTGGCCTGAAGGAGCACATTGACAATTCCTTGTCGAAGGCGTCCCTCCTCACCCTCAACAAGACGCTTCACGCGGTTCTCGATCTTGGCCCTGAGATTTTGCAAGCCCGTGTAAGTATGGTCACCCTTTGACTGCACGCACTACTGCGCTACTACATACACCACTTGTATTGATATCAGTAGTGTACGTACCACTATTTCCATTGACTTGTACACTTTTCAGCGCTCTGAGCGACACCTGCTGCTGCAGAAATCCTCGTCTGTCAAGAAGGGCGAAGTGATCGAGGTCAACATTGGCGCGGAGGACAGCACTGCTTCGGAAGGGGGCGGACAGAAGGGCGAACCTAAAAAAGAAACGCCAGCGCTGAATGAAGAAGGTAAAAAGGCACGAGCAAGCGCAAGTGGTGTCGGTTGATCGCTTCTCTTAGTTTGAATGACCCAATACTGTTTGTTGCCTATCCACCTTTACGTGTTGCTCTAACTGCCTTTGTGTCGGCTCGCTTTGTTGGCAGTCTTCTCCTTCTCATTGCTTGAGTTGTCAACTGCACATATTCACACTCGCTTACCCATTAGGGCATTGCGCTTCAACGCCTTTACTTTATGGGGTACGTATGCCATTACGGTCTTTTCTATTTCAATTTCTTATTTTGAAATTTCAAATTTCCCTTCCCTCTACCAACCCCAATGATTATTTTTGAGACGCAGCACAGGAGTAGCCATCACTTTTTCGTGTTTCTGCACTGCAGTCTTTTGCACTACCTGTTTCTGCTATCCTTGACAGAAATGTCCGAAAACCCTTGCTCCGTTACCATAGACTCTGAGGAAGAGGAAGATACCCCTTCGTCCTACCGTATCACTTATCGTTTTCGCCCTCGCATACCTACCTATTCCGGCTGGGTTAAAGCATTTTGGTTGCTTCTGATCGAAATTCTGGTAGTGCTGTTATACTGGCTGCTCCGGGCTTAGCTCTATTTTGGTGGTGGGTAAAATTTCAAAAATGTACAACTATTCAGTTGTACATTATGATGCAATCGTACGCTCCTTCCTTGTAGTTATCGTCGCTGCTGCTGTGGTCAATATGGTGATCAACACCGACGGCTTGCGGCGTTTACGCGGTCCAACCCGTAAACAGAGCGCTCAACTTGGCATAAAATTTGAGAAGGGAAGCATCCGCTTTCGCCTTACGCCACTGCTTCTGATGCGAAGCACCTCTTTCGTCATCACGTGCCCCAATGGAAGTTCCTCCGAAACGAAGGGCAACAATACGAATGGAGAAAACGTGCACAGCTGTGACAAGTCTACATCTCAGAGTACCTTCTCTTCCCAATCTGACACTGCGGGTATGGTTTCTGGTGGTGGATCAGGTGACGGAGGAGATGAGGGAGATGAGGAACGAAGAAAGAAACCGGACAGCAGTGTCCCTGCAGAGGAGGCAGAAGATGAGGAGGAAGAGGAAGAAGAAGACGCGGAGGAGCAGTGCTTTTCTGATTACGAACAAAACGACGATCACATTGCTAGGGGCGTGGCTTTTGAGCGATATCTTGCCGGGAACTTTGCTGACCAAATGCAGCAGGCCAGTCACCCTCTACACACCTCTTCCGCGGCGGAAGCAGCGTGGCAACAACAGCAACATGCATTCGACCTGCAGACGCAGTGGCATGCATATGAGGAAGAAGGCTGCCCTCAGGGAGATTTTAGCGAGCACGATCTGTCGTCACATAATCCGGCTGCCTATGCGCGAGACGACCTTTTGTTGGAGGAAAAGGACGAAGGTGACCGAGGAGGGGCCAGCACAGATGACGACATGCCTACAGATAGCAGTAGTAAAGAAGAGGAAGATGCGAGCGACGACTCCGACTACGTGCCTGGTGGCGGAAACAAAAAGAAAAGGAAGGGAAAAGTTGTGCGTCGTCGGCTCAGCCTTTCTAAGTCCCTATCTCAGCGGTCAACCGACTCGGAGAGCGGAGCGAAGTCAGCATCCAACGCCGCAAAGGAAAGGAGGGTGAAACAGTCCGCGAAAGAGGCAGCGGAGGAATCTGTAGCCAAACCAGCGCTGCCCGTACGTCGCTCGCGCAGGAATAAACCTGCGCAAGTCCAGTCATCCACGGAGGAGTCCGGGCGAGATGAAGAAGGAAAAGAGGATGAGATTAAGAGGAAGGAGGAGAAAAAAGTGAACCCGGAACCAAAAATGAGTAGAAAAGAGAGGGTGGAAGCAGCGAAAAGGAAAAGACAGGATACACGGCGAAAGAAGGGGGAAAAATACGCACTGCCAAGATCGAATGTTTACCACCCGACTGAAAAGATCGTTCACCACAGGGCGGCCCATAAGGAGAAATGGAACGAGGCTGAAGAGTTTCAGAATGACCTGCCCTCCTCTAAACGTGGCCTCGCCAAATGCCTGAAGGCCAGAAGAGACACCCTACTGGCGAACGTACCCAGAGTCGACTTGCGCTATCGAGCTTGCACTTGTCTCCACAGCATTTTCCCTCGCAACACTCATCGTGAGCTGGTTGGGGCCCCGAATCAGGATGAGAAGTATATGGCCCGCTACCTGAGAATCATAACAGGCCAGTTGGGGGAGGGTCGAAACGAAGTGTATGTGCGAGTCAGAAACACTTTCCTCCCGGTCCCAGCCTCAAGGGCTCATGAGTGGTGTGTGAACGAAGGGGCTGGTGGACTGTACGAACAGCCACGTTTTCTGCGCAGCGGCATAAGGTACTACTGCTACGAGCGCATCATTTCTGTCCTGTTGGAGTGCGCACTTTTTTATCTCCCGGACGGCGATGTCACTTCGCTGGGGGAAGAGGACGCCGTGCTAATCGGTCAGCTGATATGGCGTCTGCTGTCGAGCAAAGTGGGGACTGATGGCACCGACATCTTGTGTACCGACTGGTTCTACATCTCCTGTGCGGAATTCAGCCACCCGGAAACTCCGCTCCGTTCCTTCTGCCCGCTCGTGTCAGAGGTACTAGCACATTTGCAGGTCACAACTTATTACCAGCTGTCGTTAAATGTACAATTCTGGAGTTGTACATTTTCTCAATATACCTATCTTCTTTGTAGGCGGTGCAGATTGTGCTGTGTCTTCTACTGCGACGATTCCCAAAAGGTGGGGCGGAGAACCGAGAGGTTGCTCACCTGGTGGGCATCATGCAGGGGGCATTCAAGGTTGTGAGAGACCTCATGAGTCACCGCTACAATGGTTGTGCCTATCCCAAAAAGGTCGCGCAACGGAGTGACCGAAAGAAAATGATCAGGTCCAACGTTGTCTATCACGACATGGTCTTGAACGGGATCAGGACCAGTAGTCAGCGACACACCGACTGTGGGCACTTCATGGACTGTGATGAGTGGGTGAAAAAGGTGTGGAAAGGGAAGTTTTGGGAGGGGGGTGGGGATTATGGAGGGTGTCTTTTACTGCTGAACATACTTACACTCAGCGCAATAGGTTGAGAACTCTATAAATTTGATTACAGGATGGAACATGGCGAGAAATGTTGGGCGTGGCCCGCTACGATAAATCTAGCGATGAAGAAGAGAGCGACGCCTCAGGCACTGAGGAGGAGAAGTCGGGCGCAGACATTTTCGCAGGTGTGTACACATATGTGCGCGATAGATAAAAAGAAACTGACAGCAAACAGTATACGGTACAGCTTTATGTATAGTTGACCTTTTCCCCGGGTTACCCTATTCCCAAGCTGTACCCGGCCCCTTTCCTAGGCGGTAACCTGTCCATTTTATGTGTGGAAAAATGCAAATTCTCCTTTTGTACAGACGCAACCATTACCAGCCAGGAATTCCTGTTCGATCCACTGGATCACGAGAAGCACTTGGCGCGGGAAGACGAAGAGGAGGAGGAGGCGGCACGCAACGAGTCCCCTTCCAGAGGAACGAAGATGCCGGTGTTCGACAAGGAAGACGAGCAGGAGCCTAATCAGCGGGATGGACGTGGAGATGGCCTACCAGGCGAGGAGGAGGAGGAGGAGAAAGACAGCGGAGACTCAGAAAGCAGCGATGTTTTGCAAGACCGTAAGTACCGAAATATTACGTAATCATTGATAAGACCTACAGAAATTTAGAACTTTAGGGTTGTACATTTTTTATCTATATATGTAGCGGTTCCAGTTTACCGTGTATAGTGGGCATTATCATAAATAAAATGTACAACATTTTTGTTGTACATTTCTTACATAACACACGCTACATCTATGCACGCTATTCACTAACTGAATGCGTGGAGAGTTGAACGTAACAGTCGCACGTACTTTCTTGCAGTCGTGGTTCGGCAGAGAACTGGTGCCAAGGACAAGGTGGACAACTGGGGAACACCTTCCGCTGGATCAGCGGAGACGAATGTTCCTTTGGGCGTGAGCAAGAAAAAGAGCGCGGATGACTGGCAGCTTCCGGAGAAGGAGGAGAACGAGGCTTCTCCTTTCAAGAAACCTCTATCCCCTAAGAGCGCTAAAATTGCTCAGCTAGGTTTGTTAAGTTTGTTTATTACGCAATAATTCGGTTTTCCCCAGCTAAGACTTTATCGTCAAGTACAAGTAGAATCAAAGTACAGTATAATAATACTACTTTTTTATGCTTTTTAGAGGAGGAGTTGGAGCGGATGAAGAAGGGAGCCGGTGTTGGAACGGCGACGCCGGAGGCGCAGACGCCTACAAGTCTGGCCCAGGCGGCGACTCTGGAGACACAGGCACCACCGGCGCCGGTGAAGGCTCCCGTTTCGGAGGCGGAGTCAACGACAACTGCCGCGGAACAGCTGACGACATCTGCTCCATCAGTCACAACTGCGGCAGAGCAAACGTCCGACGACAAGGGACCACCTGTTACTACGACCTCAGACACAGCCCAGAAACTGCAGGTAAGCGTTCAAAGAAATTTTTGGCACACCACAACAAAGATCATACAGGACGCCAGAACGATCTTTATACATCTGATAGTTCCATTTCTTTCAGTCCGCCATCACGCAGCAGCTACCGCCGATCATGTCTTCTACTGTTGTCATTCCAAAGCCGGTGCGACTACTTCCGCAAGCAGACTTCACCGGTACTCCGTCTCCTCCCCAATCCGCGGCCGGGGGGGTGGTTCCGGACCCGAGAATGCTTCATTCACCCGGGCCGCATTACGGAATGTATGGGAGCCCGTACCCATACTACCCGGGTCAGGGTGGTCCGTACCCGGGTCACCCAGGGGGGCCATACCCCGGGATGCACCCGCACTATCCTGGCATGCCGTACCATCCCATGGCGCCCGGGCATGGATACCCGCATTACAGTCCGCAGCAGCACCTCACGCCAAGGGTGAGTCAAAAACTGAGCCCCTTTACTGAAAAAGCATTGCAACAACGATAAAAAGGTAGTGTCGTGGTAATGCGAAAGAGTTGCACTTTTTTTGCAGGGCCACCCTGGTTACCCGCCACCAACTCCGACAATGACCCAGCGTGAGCGTAAGCGGAAGATGACGGCGGAAGAGGGGACACCCGGTTCCGGGACCAAGAAGAAGCCGTCGGCAGAGGCAGCGGCAACGTCTTCTGACACGCCTGTGAAGAAAGCGTCGGCGACCAGCAGGAAGAAAGGAAATTCGCCGGCGCCGGCGGAAGGTGAGAAGCAGAAGAAGACGAAACCGTCTGTGAGGAAGCAGAAGCAGAAGTCGTAATTAGTGGTAGTTATGCATTTTCCTTAGCTTTATCGTCAGTTAGAAGTGTTAGTGTTGTAGATTTTCACTAAGTACATGTTGTGTGACATTTATACTTACTCATGTCACTACTTACTTATTATATGAACAGGTGATTACTTTGTAGCTGTCTTGTCGAAACCTAGTACCCGGCTTTTAAGATACTGTGCCTAGCTCTACATACTGTTACCAGTGCTCGTTGGAATATTTGCCTTACTCTGAGTGTCATGTGACTGATTTTATTCATGTGGTATTGAGTAAACTGCTTCTAATCATGAACATTTGTCCACTTGGTGAAGGTGTTTGTTGCCTATGGGTTATCGCAGTCATGAGCTGCGCCCGCCGTTACTTTCCCTTTGTAGTATTATGAAGGGACAAAATGTAATTTTTGTTATGTCACGTTATGCGTCTTTGCAGCATGTCCCGGGGTGAACCGTCGAAGAAGCCCCGGTTGGATGTGGGCAGTGGTGATGAAGGCGAATCAGGAGATGAAGAAGAGGTGGAAGAGACCAATGCGGAGCAAAGTGAACGCTATCGGCGTCAGTGGGTGCCCACACCTCGTCCGAGCAAGACCACGAAGTTTACCCCCGACCGCCCCGTTGGGCCAGTGGGATTCGACGGCACAGAGAGCGAGGCCATTGTTTTCTTGAAACTGATTGGCCCGGGCCTATCGCTGGCTCTGAAGGAGACGAATGTCTACGGCAGTCAGAAGTTCAACAAGAAGTGGCGTCCACTGGGTCTTTGCGAATTCCTCACGTTTATCGCGCTTTATCTGGCAATGTCCTTGGTCAAGAAGGCTAATTTCACGTAAGTACCCATTGATTCTCTGTCACAGGGGATGGGGGGGGGGAAGGGGATAATTACATATAAAAGATTGTTCTTCCCTCCTCCAGAAAAGATGAGATTACTTATTCTGCTTCAGTGATTACTGGGATGATGAGGACGACAGTATCACCGGCACTCCAAATTTCCGAAAGTTCATGAGCAAATACCGGTTTCAGCAGATTCGACGCTCACTCCACTTCGAAAGTCAAGCAAGGATCGACAGGTTGAAGCTACAGGACAGGACGAGCAAGAATTACGATCCTCTTGCTAAGATACGACGGTAAATATAGGAGAAATGTACAACTTAAAAGTTGTACATTTTTCATATCTGGACCACACAACATTGTTGGAGCTTTCGTTTTCTATAGTGGAAGAACATAAAAATGTATAATTGTATAGTTGTACATTTTTACCGTTGAAATAATTCCAGCTTCTTCGAGGCGGTGATGCAGAGCTTTTCTAAGCACTTCCAGCCAGGGGAAAGGTTAGCCATCGATGAAACCATGATCGCGTTTATGGGAAGGTGGATTGAGAAACTGCGGATCAAGATGAAGCCCACCCCCATCGGCATCAAACTGTACACAATGTGCGACGCACGCCTGGGCTACGTCCTCTCCGCAGTGGCACACACCTCTTCTCGTGGTTGGGCCGCTAATCTGCGAAATACTACCGAAGAGATGGGTACCACCATCCGCTACATTGTGGAGCTGATTATCCAGACGGGAACCCAGAACAAGTGGCACGAATTGTTCGTCGACAACGCGGTGAGCCTACTGTAACTTGGTACAAACTTTCGAATGCGAAATTACTTACAAATACAAATACACCATTGCCTGCGCTGCCTGTTTCAGTACTCCTCCGTCAAACTCTTTCTGAAACTTCTGGACATGGGCATGTATGCCATCGGCACACTCCGCTCCACCAGCGTTTGGGGCATTCCGTACGCTATGATCAATCGTGCCAGCGATTTCTGGAGGCGCCTCGACCGCGGAGATGCTGGAGCGCTGTACACTGATGACATGACAGTTATCATGTGGAGAGACAGCAAACCCGCCTGTCTGTTACACACGTATGCAGTAACCGTTACTTTGCTTTACTTCCTTTACTAGCTTTAGAAAAACCCGAAAGGCAAAATTCCCTGCACCATAAACTTTTCTAGGTTGCCAAATCTGGGCAATATGTGGGAAAAATGTTGGAGGCGCTGCAAGGAGAATAACACCTACAAGACCAAGGAGGTGTCCATACCTGTGGCTTTTTCAATGTACAACCATGCCATGGGAGGTGTGGATTTGGCAAATCAGAAAAACAGCTATATCACGAGGATTTTCCGGTAAATGCAGCATGGTAACAGCAGGGGTAATATTTCGCATGAATTGAATTGGTGACAAATGTTTGTGAAAAAAAATCGCAGATTTGAAACTGTTTCAGAAATCGCAGATGGTATGTGAGCGTGTTCCAGTGGGTTGCTCTGACAGCTGCTACCAACACACATGTGATCAAGCAGTTCAACATGCCAGCTGGTCGGGACAGAGAACGTTACAGCAACAGGGTAAGCAGCAGTGAAAGTAACAGCAAACCACTATTACTTACTCCATGTACGTGACCTACTTTCAGAAATGTTTGTTGAATATTGTGAATGGACTGCTGGAACTTGGGAGCAAGCGTAAGGAGAAGTTGAAGCCGACAACGATTACACCGCTCAAGAAAAAGTACACCTACAGGGACCAGCAACGAAAGACGACGGATGCGCAGCACCTGCCCAGATACTCCAACCTTAGGCGTTGCAGGCGCTGCTCTTGCAAAGGGTTGCGCAAACGTACTAATATTACTTGCAGCGTTTGCGACGTGGGACTGTGCTCGAAATGCTTTGAGAAGTATCATTTGTGCTAGATTGCGTAGTCATCTGTGGTCGCAGTCTGATACGGTTGTGTTTTTGGACAGTAAAACCTTTTTGCCCGAACAAATTAACTGCTTCATTGTGAGATGGTGTGTTCCAAAGGCTATCAAAGCCACATACCTCATGCTTCAGTTATGCCCCTACCTATGTTGTTGCGGTGAGTTTTAGCTAATATTTTTTACAGCAAAATCCTTTCCACCATCTCCCTGCGAATCTGTCAACGATCTCAAAGTGCTGACCAATCGAAGAGCTTGCATCATGGCGAATGCGGAGACCAGAAAATACATGGACAATGTACTTCGCTCCGCTACTAAGGACAGCGAGTACAACTATCCGGAGCTCAAGATGACCACCCCCGGACCAGTGGTAAATGAAGACAAAAAATATAACAGTACGTATAAAATATCGCATGGGTTTGTTGGACCTGGTGTACTCGCGTTAAAATTTTACGAAATGTGGAACTAAATTATGCATTTCTGAATTGTACCAACTTCAGATCGTTGGACCTCAAGTGTACTTCAGCAGCATGCTCAACCACAAAACGGGAAAACTCGCGGTGCACAAGCAGGAACAGGTGGGATCCATGCTCAACACAATCACCACCATGCGCAAATACTTCGACAAAGGCATTAATCTCTTCATCCCGGTGGATCCCTGCGCTAAGACCATCTCCGAAGAGGACTTGGAGGTTTAGATCGGCACTAAAAAACGCAATAAAAATCATAAAATTCAAATTCATAACAAATACGGGCTCTTGATGTAGGTGGATCTGCCTGTGGCCGTGCGCAATCCGGACACTGATGCTATGGTGCGTTGCGTCGTGGTGGACTGGGAAAAGGGATCGAAGGCTGTGTATGTGCAGTCCGTGGACCTGGGAGACTACTTCCACACGCACCTCAAATACGTGATGTGAGGATTGTTTTTCCCAAAAAGAAAGAAAAGTTACAAAAATTGAACAATAAAACAAAAAGTGTTGTTTGTAGGGAGATTCCGGAGCGCTTTCTCGGTTTGGAAGCATTCGCGATCATGGTCAAGCTGGACCACATCGCGCCCATCGACGGGAAGAGGTTCCACAGAAGCATCGACGACTGGATCGAGGCCTGGTTCCTGCAGAAGGATGCGGAGGGGTGCAAGGTGATCGCACGGGTGAAGGGGGGTGATCAGGTGTGCTATCTGGTCGACCTGATCGCCGTGAAACGCAAAGCGATCATCGCGGATCTCGGTGAGGCGATGATTGCCGCTGGTTTCGCCAAACGCATCTAAGGCCAAGCATAACGTGCCTAGCATAACATGGGCCAAAAGCCGCCGCAATATAGTATTTGGTAATATTGACGTAGTATTTGGTAGTATTGACGTAGTATTTGGTATTTTGGTATTTACGCGGCAGGCATTCACTTATTTGGAATATTTCACTTGTGTCATCTGACTTTTGTCATTCTGTCTCAGCTATAAGTATGCTTGAATTGCTTGAATGCTTGAATTGATGTCTCAGCGTGTACTCAGCTTGATATTCAACTTTGAATGATGGATTATGTATGTATAATTGCTGTTACTGCACTTTATCTCAAAATATCATCTCGTTTACATGTCTCAAATAAATGGGTTACTGTAACTCCATGAACATCAACCTAGTAAACAATAGTTATACATTTCATTCACACAAAAAATGCATAACACACATTGTACATTCATATATACCGGCGGGATCTACTACTCTAAATGTACAACTTTTTTACGTTTTAAAACCGCCGACTGCACAACTTATAAGTTGTACATTCCGAGAAATAATGTACAACTCCTGGCGTGGAAACTTGTACATTTTATTCTGGGAAATCGGAATCCCGCGCAAAGGGATAATAATGTACGATCGTATATATCAATGTACGATCGTATATAGAAATGTACGATCGTATATAAAAATGTACGATCGTACATTTTTATGCACGATCGTACATTTCTATGTACGATCGTACATTTATATATACGATCGTACATTTATCAGCGCCTTCGCGAGAAAGTGGCGATTCGGCCGGACCAGCATTTTTCTACTTTTCTGATTTTATCTCATGAATATAGGTAATCAACCCTCCTGAGTTCGAAAATGAACTCAGTTTTTCAATTTGACCACGTTTAACCGGAGAAACGGGCTCATTTAGGCAGGGTGGTCAGGGGAAAGGCGGAAAATCGAGCACGATCAAATCGACGTTACGTACAGGCGTCCCAAAACTCAGCCAACAGGGCTATTACAGCAAACCCTATACCATTCGACTCGGCTTGATTTGCTCTTTTCAATGGTGTACTCGCCGACCGCTTAACCCTTACCGTTGGCGAGCTATGAGCAGAAACGCGCAAAATTTGCAACACCGCAAAAACCAGGCAAAATTTGGAAAGTCGATCGTAGCTTCCCCCCTAATGCCTATGCAGGTCTGGAAACTATCTCATCTTGTAGCGCTTGAAATGCTGATTAAGATAGGCTATGTCCGATTTTTCAACGCGCGTGGGCGATTGGTTAAATATTGCCTCAAAGTTGGAGCGAACAGTCGAAAAACCCGACTTTCATGCGAAAGTTGGGTACCAATGCTCAAGTGCTGTCGCCCAAGCAATGGCGCGTTGATAACAGCGAAGACACTGTCAAATGCAGCTTGAAACGCTCTTCCCAATGGTGTACTCGGCGACCACTTAACCCTTACCGTTGGCGAGTTTTGAGCAAAAAGGCGCTAAATAAGCAACACTGCAAAAACAGGGCAAACTTTCAAAAGTCGCCTGTAGCTTCCCCCTTAAGACATATGCAGGTCTGGCGACTAGCTCATCTTGTAGCGCTTGAAATTCTGACTAAGATAGGCTATGTCCGAATCTTCTGCGCGCATGGGCGATTGGTTATTTATCGCCTCGAAGTCGGGCAGAGTTGGTCGAAAAAGTCGGAAAATCGACCATCAGTGCCATGATTGGGCACAAACGCTTGTGAACTGTAGCCAAAGCAATGGGCCCATGAGAACAGCGAAGACACTGTCAAATGCAGCTTGCAATGCTCTTTTCAATAGTGTACTTGCCGACCGCTTAACCCCTACCATTGGTGAGCTATGACTGAAAACAGGCTAACTGCGCAAAACCACGGAAACTGAGCGAAATTTCAACAATCGCCTGTAGCTTCCCTTTTAAAACCGTGACAGGTATGGGAGCTAGCTCATCTTGTAGCGCTTGAAATTCTGATTAAGATAGGCTATGTCCGAATCTTCTACACTCGTGGACGATTGGTAAAATATTGCCTCAAGTCGGCAGAGTTGGATGAAAACGTCAAAAGATCGATTTTCAGTACTGAGGCTGCATGAAACATGACGTTGTCAGTTGCAGATGCCCAGGTAGTGAGGTTAGAAGGAAAACGAAAGCACCCCCAAGTACAGCTTTGAACGCGCTTTTCAATGGTGGTCTTCTCGCTTGGTTAACCCCTACTGTTGGTGAGTTATTAGCAGTAAAGACGAAATTTTAAAAATCATGGACACCATGCAAAAATTGGAATATCACCTGTAACTCAGGTGCTATTAGAGCAGCAGATCTGAAACCTGTCTCACATTTTAGCGCTTGAAATTCTGAATAAGATAGGCTATGATTGCAGTTCTTTGCTTGTGTGCAATAGGTTAAATATTGGCCCAAAATGGTCACAAAATTGAGTCCATGATTTTTAAAATTTCGTCTTTACTGCTAATAACTCACCAACAGTAGGGGTTAACCAAGCGAGAAGACCACCATTGAAAAGCGCGTTCAAAGCTGTACTTGGGGGTGCTTTCGTTTTCCTTCTAACCTCACTACCTGGGCATCTGCAACTGACAACGTCATGTTTCATGCAGCCTCAGTACTGAAAATCGATCTTTTGACGTTTTCATCCAACTCTGCCGACTTGAGGCAATATTTTACCAATCGTCCACGAGTGTAGAAGATTCGGACATAGCCTATCTTAATCAGAATTTCAAGCGCTACAAGATGAGCTAGCTCCCATACCTGTCACGGTTTTAAAAGGGAAGCTACAGGCGATTGTTGAAATTTCGCTCAGTTTCCGTGGTTTTGCGCAGTTAGCCTGTTTTCAGTCATAGCTCACCAATGGTAGGGGTTAAGCGGTCGGCAAGTACACTATTGAAAAGAGCATTGCAAGCTGCATTTGACAGTGTCTTCGCTGTTCTCATGGGCCCATTGCTTTGGCTACAGTTCACAAGCGTTTGTGCCCAATCATGGCACTGATGGTCGATTTTCCGACTTTTTCGACCAACTCTGCCCGACTTCGAGGCGATAAATAACCAATCGCCCATGCGCGCAGAAGATTCGGACATAGCCTATCTTAGTCAGAATTTCAAGCGCTACAAGATGAGCTAGTCGCCAGACCTGCATATGTCTTAAGGGGGAAGCTACAGGCGACTTTTGAAAGTTTGCCCTGTTTTTGCAGTGTTGCTTATTTAGCGCCTTTTTGCTCAAAACTCGCCAACGGTAAGGGTTAAGTGGTCGCCGAGTACACCATTGGGAAGAGCGTTTCAAGCTGCATTTGACAGTGTCTTCGCTGTTATCAACGCGCCATTGCTTGGGCGACAGCACTTGAGCATTGGTACCCAACTTTCGCATGAAAGTCGGGTTTTTCGACTGTTCGCTCCAACTTTGAGGCAATATTTAACCAATCGCCCACGCGCGTTGAAAAATCGGACATAGCCTATCTTAATCAGCATTTCAAGCGCTACAAGATGAGATAGTTTCCAGACCTGCATAGGCATTAGGGGGGAAGCTACGATCGACTTTCCAAATTTTGCCTGGTTTTTGCGGTGTTGCAAATTTTGCGCGTTTCTGCTCATAGCTCGCCAACGGTAAGGGTTAAGCGGTCGGCGAGTACACCATTGAAAAGAGCAAATCAAGCCGAGTCGAATGGTATAGGGTTTGCTGTAATAGCCCTGTTGGCTGAGTTTTGGGACGCCTGTACGTAACGTCGATTTGATCGTGCTCGATTTTCCGCCTTTCCCCTGACCACCCTGCCTAAATGAGCCCGTTTCTCCGGTTAAACGTGGTCAAATTGAAAAACTGAGTTCATTTTCGAACTCAGGAGGGTTGATTACCTATATTCATGACATAAAATCAGAAAAGTAGAAAAATGCTGGTCCAGCCCTCTATATTGGCAATCGCCACTTTCTCGCGAAGGCGCTGATATTACGTACACCCAGTACGTACCTGAATAACGTGACCACGGCGAACCACGGATGTGGACCGGCCACCAAACTATCCCATCCAATACTGTTTCCCAGCCGGTCATACGCTATCCACGCACATTGAATCAGCCCCAAACAGGCCGATATTCGCATGCCATAGATCAGCGTTAAGAGTCGTCGAGTTCGCGGATATTTCCCCAAGCGTTTCTTGTCCTTCAGCTTGTTGTTGTTAGCATTTCCGCTGACCTTCCTTCTCTTTCGACTCGCCTTTTGCCGTTGTCGATTTTGGCGGTTACATTTGGAACACCTGGTAGCAGAGGATGGAGAACGACCGTGATGGCAACTGCAAAGAGATGAGTTGCGATGTTGGTGGTGTTGATGCTGGGTGTTGGGAATACAGGGTGTTCCAGCAGAAACGCCTGAAAAATATTTTGTAATCGTTGGTTGGTTGCATGCGGTATTTTGACCTGACTGATACATAGTAGGAGAAGGTCCACGAAAGAGCGGGGCAAAGGCTGAAACCGGCTAATCTCCGATTTCGATGATACCTACAGTAGCTCATTCGAAAGCTCGTGAAAAGTTGTGTAAAATGCGATAATTTCGACACTTCTGCGCATAACCATTAGCGAGATATCGCCGCTCAAGTTTGGCCAACTTTAGTGACGCTTTTTAGCACTGAACTTTCAAACCTTCTTCACATTAACGGACATATCTTAGCAACAAATAGGTATATTGACCAAGGGACCAATAGGACTACTCATCATTACCATTATTGAGCCCCAACTCTTCTGCGGTTGCGGATGAAAGCGATTGTCTGGAGATAACTGAGCTGGATGATGGGGATCCAGATGAGGAGGCTGTCCGTTCGCTCCTGTAGCTGACGGACTGCTCGTTCTCATCCGTGATTCGGATGCGCGGAAGGCTGAACGTCGACAGCGCGTGCGGGTCGCCCCTCTTCAGCTGGTAGGTTTTCACTTGTCCACCTCCCTCCACCTGTTTCCTCAATTTCCTGCTCATCTGCACGCCGCAGTGCAGAAACGCCAAGCAACTGCCGGCCTGATAGGACAAGTATCCCAGCTCCACAACTGCCAACAGGAGAAGCAGAAGGGATGGCAGTAATTGCAGCAGGTCGACGTCAGAGTTGGCAGGGATGGTGGAGAGAGCGACCTGAAGGCTCACCTCAAGCAGAGCCAGGAGTGCAGCGAAGCCCAAAGCGAATATCTGCAACCACCCCAACTGCTCCATCGGCCACAGTTTCAAGTTGGTGTGCTTCAGCAGAATGTAAAAGCTGAGCTGAAAACTGAGCAGCAGAAGGGGTTGGCCACAGTGGTAGAGGATGCGCAGGATACACACCCTGGTCTGTGCTCCTTCACCTGCGCCTCTCAGCTCGTAAGGGTCGATGAGGAGGTACAGGGAGCGAGTGACGCTCGCCGCACAGATGCAGCCGCAGATGCGGTTCAGTTGGTGCCGGTAGGAGGCGCCGGAACGCAGGTTTATGGCCGCGATGAAGCCGTAGAGACCCAAGGCGAACCAGGACACGGCCAGCCCGTACACGTGCGCGTCCCACCACCATGCTTCCTCGCGGATCCAGGTCCAGTTACGAGGAAATCGCCAGGTTGGAGGGGACCAATCCACGTTCTTGAATTCAGATGACATCTCGCTCATTTCCTGCAGCGGTTCAAACCAGTACGTATACATATGTATAGTAGTATGGGCAGGAATGCACAGTATTATTGACCTGTGCCTGTGCGCTAAGTTCTAACACTTTTGGTTTGGGTGGTCGCGAGGTGGCCCAGCGGTTTTTATTGAACCTTTAGATCGGAGCTGACGTGGTCATAAGAATGGACCACAGTGGAACGTTTGCTCATACAGAACGATTGCTTGGGGAGGGGGAAAGGGTCGTTAATAATGAATTAAACGCCTCTACATACACATATTGGAGCGCAACAAATTTACTGTAGAATGGGAAATATTGGGATGTCATTAATTTTAATTTTAATTTTTAGTCATTTTTTATTTTTATTATTTTATTATTATTTTATTATTTTTTTTTTATTATTATTTCTATTTTATATAGTCAAAAACGGTTTCGCGCAGCACAGATGCACAGCTGCAATGCCCAAATTTGCCGCGTTCTAACATTTTTATGTTCAAAAATATCTCATCCTACCGTATGCCTCGCAAGAAAACGAAAAACCGTGGGCCGATAAGAAACGATATCTTACGTAGTTCTACACAAGCAGAGTCAAGGAACAAATTATCGCGAAAAGTTTTTTTTCAGCTGCGGAACAAATTCGGAACAAATTTCGGAACAGCTTCGGAACAAATTTCTTTTTTCAGCTGCGGTACAGTACAGTCTAATAAATTGAATCGACTACTGGATTCTTTTGCATTTCTGAAGAAGCCATAATTCTAATCAAAAAGCATGGCAAAAAAAGGGAAGCAGACATGGCGTGCCATGCAATGCAGCGTCTTTTGGGGATTATGGCTTCTTAGCCTCAAACAAGCCAGCAAACTACCATGATTTGACTGCTCTAAAATAAAATAACTGTGGTCGTAAATAGCGATCAATCTTCAGTAAAAGTGCAATAAACTGACTTTTAGGATCAAACAGTAAAAGCACAAATCAATAAGGAAGGAAAGTGACTGAATTAGGGTGACAGAAACAAGAAGAGAGATTTCTGTTTCGCTCACAATCTTCTGGATTACTGATGTGTGGCTTCAAAAAGGAAAAAATATGTGTTCGTGGGCGCTACAGACAACAAGCCTGAGGGCCTAACGGAAAATGAGTGAGTACAAGAGCCTAATGCTAATAAAGAAAAGGTGTGCCCAATCTAATGATTACAGGTGGCTAACACATACATATGCACATAGGTAACAGTACTATCACTCAACTCAGCATAGAGAGAACGAAGAACACAAAGATAAGTAAAGGAAAATGCACAGAGTGGGCTATTTGTATTTATTATTTGCCAAATCTCTATTTCCATCGACAAGGAAGTGCATACTATTGTGCGCTGCACTGCACAGTGCACCTGCACACATATCAAGAACCTATGTAATGTATTGTAACCTGTACATATTTCAGACACACGTTTGAATTTTAAAAAATACGTAGGAGATAGGCCTAATGCTCCTGATTTTTGAGAGAAATTGTTTCTGATAGCAAGAACAAATCATTACGTAATATTGGCCTAATTCTATTTACGTAATAATTTGTTCTTGCTGAAGCAAGCTACCCGGCTGTGTAGATACGTAGGTGTGAATTGTGTGATACATACGTAGGGTACAAAGGTGTGATATTGCTCTCCAGTCTTTTGCGGTCGTGCTGAATAAGAAGCGAAAAGCGTCAGCAAGAAGCAGAAGCTCTGCTGACGTGGTATTTCACACCACCCTTAGGCCAGATTCGGGAACAAATTTTCGACAGAGAAAAAGCTGCTGGGCTTATAACCAGAAATTTCTGGTAAAATGCTCATGTCTTCTGGCATTTTGAATTCAACCGTCTCGCTTTTTGCACGTCGGTAGTTCGGCAAACTACCATAATCCATCCCTAGTACAGAACGTAAATTCCGCCATTATACCGTACACAGCTCTCGCATTAAAGGGTAGCGAGGGGTAATTCCGTTATATTTTCATTTTCTATGACATTTCTGCCTGTTTTTTCTTTGGTTCCTCTAAATAGCCAGAAAGTAGCACCAACTTTGGCCAGTATCTACCTACGTACGTACTACGACGATTTATGGAGGGTAAAAACCGCCATAGGATTGTAGTCGGATTTCGCATGGGCGAAATTACCCCCATTCTTCCGAAATGGAGTGAAGATGACAGTTCGGTGTTCATGATAAAAAATTTCTAAAACATCCGATGGTAATGCGATGTGATGGACTTTTCAGACCAGAAAACACCCCGCAATGCCTCAAACGGTGATAAAAGGTTTTATCAATCCAATCCGCTAATTTTTACTCCAGCGCCTCAGCGCTGGAGTTCTCTTTGGATTTACTTTCTTATACAACGTACATAATTTTATAACACGTGAAGATATACAGCATTGTCCCTGTGTTGAAGGTCGTGCATACGTAGGATTCTCCGGGAAGTGTTGAAAAGATCTTTAGCACGTCGTTTGCTGTGTTGAAGCTCGTCCATACGTAGGATTTTCCCAGTAGTTTTGAAAAGATCAGTAGTAGTGAAGTAGGTAGAAATGATCTGAAAAAGATTTTCCTGTTCCAGGGCAGATTGGAGCCAGGGACCTCCCGACTGTTGCTCCAGCGCTTTAGACAACTGGGCTATCCCGCCAAGTATATGTATTTTAGCAAAAAGCCCTTTTCAATAGAACACGCCCAGTAGTGACGTTTTTTCAATAATAGGTGCTCACTTTTGATTGGTTGTTGGCAGCCGCCCAAAGTGGAGGGGCGGGGTTTGTTTGTTGGGCAAGTAAGATGATGTCATGACGTCATTTTGTTTACAGCCAATCAATGCTGTGTTTTCATGTGTGTTGTGTTGAGTGGGCACATGTGAGTATGATTTGTTGCAGCCTGCTGTTGTTGTGAAATTTGGCAGGCTGCTGGCTGCTGCCTGTTGTTTGCTGGTCATCATTGTTGATGTTTTGGAGATGTGAAGGAAGGTGTGTTGGAGAGATTTATTATTTCGTCATCAATTATTGGTGAACAAAGAAGCATCAATTATTGGTGAAGAAAGAAGTGGATTTGGATTTATTGCTTTCTGGTTTGAGAAGATTCTGTTCTTCTGGATTTCATCACCACACTGTTGGTTGTGTTTAGAGATGGGTCGATAATATCGAATATCGTATCGAATATCGAAAAATATCGGATTTTTGGGCAATATCGATTATCGTATCGAATCGATATTTGCAATTTGAAAAATATCGAATATCGTATCGATTCGATATTTTGCAAAATATCGTATCGATTTTTTTACACTCACCCCCACCAAAAATGTTGACCAATTTGTTATTTTTCCCCTGTTTTGGTGCCACAATTCCATTTCCAGGAGAACAAAAATTCGCTGTCCTAGTGACAGAAGTAGTGTCTGCTAATGTCTGATGCGTTATTGGAGCCCAATTCGAACCTCAAAAATTGGGTCACCAACCACACTTTTGTGTAGCTCTATCCCTACTTCTGTACTGGGGGCAATTTGTACTGCTCTTTGGGTGTCATGAGGAATGATCAAATGGACCTAAGTGGAGAAATTCAACCATCAACACATGCAGTTGCAGGGAATCGAATGCCTGAATGAAGCCTAATGCTGGGCACATGCACATACCGTACATACATATGAATGTACTGTACGTACACTACATAGTTCATACATACATTCATGCAAACGGCGTGTATACCTGGCTTTTGAGTCTGCCTAATGTACTACTGCTTTGCTATATCTACAGTGCATGTACATGTACAGTACATACTGTAACACGAACACTATGTAAATATGTGCAAGTGTGCAGCAATATGAGCTGCAACAGCAAAATATCGAATATAAAAAAATTGTCCAAAAAATATCGAATATCGATATCGAATATCGAAAAAACGATACTTTTTTCCAAATATCGTATCGAATATCGTATCGAATTTTTTTAGTGGTATCGATATCGTATCGAATATCGTTTTTCCAAAATGATGATATCGACCCACCTCTAGTTGTGTTGTTGGTGAAAAAAGAATTGATTTTGGACTTACTGGTTGTTGGTTGAAGAAGAATCTGTTCTTCTTGATTTCATCATCACAGTGTTGGCTGTGTTATTCATTTCATCATTATTCTGTTGGTTATTATTATTTTTGGTGAAGATAGAAGAAAGAAGTGGATTTATTGTTTTGCTGTTGATTTCATCATTTTTTGATGCAGAGGATTGAAATGTAAGAAAGTTGCTTAGATTTTTGATAGGTGTATATTATATTTTGTTTTGTTCTGTAGTGTTTGTGTTTTGTCTGATTTTGAAAATGATCAATGGCACCTTTTATTCAGGTAGAGAAAAAACCAGTATTGTGGACTCGTAATATTTGTTTGTTTGTAATTTTGTAATTATATATTGTATTGTATGGTGGTTTTGTGTTTTGTCTGATTTTGAAAATGATCAATGGCGCCTTTTATTTGGATAGAGAAAAAGCCTGTTTTGTGGACTAGTAATATTTGTTTGTTGTCATGGATTTTGAAGCAGGAAATTATTGGTAGGAAAGAGAATTTAGGTAATGTGTTTAGTTGTGGTGTTGACGCAATTACTGATTTGATGCATTATGCTGTGTTTGAGCATTGTGGTCAATGTTATGATGAAATTGAGGAGTATTTGTGGAGAGAATTGAAGCTTATGAATGATGGATTAAGTAATAATGATGAGAATTGTCAAATATCGCCTGAAAGGGAGACCTGTCAAATATCGCCCGAAAGGGAGACCTGTCAAATATCGCCCGAAAGGGAGACCTGTCAAATATCGCCCGAAAGGGAGACCTGTCAAATATCGCCCAAAAGGGAGACCTGCCCAATATCTTCTGAATTTGAAAATGATAATGAAATAAATAAGATGAACAATCCCAGAAATATGTTGAATACTGATGTGTATGAGGAATGAATTAGTGTCTTAGGTAAAGATTTATTTTTTGTGTTGGTTTTGGCTGGTAAAATGCATGATCAAATAAGTGAGTTGGATGTGAGTATTGAGAAGAAATGAGAATATTTGTCTGAAGCTGTAGAAATGGTATGGGATTTTATGATGAGGAATGATTTTCAGGGTTTTGGAAAGCATGAAAAAGGGTCATGTGATGTGTCCGTGGATAATTTCCCAGTAGTATTATGTGAAGAAAAGTTGAAGATCAAAAGAGAATTTTTTGGAAGTTTTGTCAAGTATAAATGTGGTTACTGTAGAAGTGTGCAAGAGAATAAGAAATGTCCATTAGTTGTTGGTGAATCTGTGAAGAATGATGGTTTAGCAGAGTGTTTGGAGTTTTTATTGTTGTCAATGGAAGGGATTGGAAGTTGTATGAAATGTGGAAGATATGAAATGGAATTTTGTGAATTTGTTGGAAGTAAATTTTTGATTGTAGAATTAAATCAAAAAGAGGATTTAATTATACCTGAAAAAGTTATTTTGTTTGGTGAGAAATACAAATGCACTGGCGGGTTGAAGCATAAGATGAATCATTTTGTGAGTTTTGCATTGGTTGATAATAAATTTGTGTTGTTTGATGATCTATGAGATAATGTTTTAGAAGCTATGACAGTAGAAGAGTTAATGAGTAAGATTCATGATGGGAAAGGAAATAAATTTGAAGGGTTACAGTTTATCATTTTACATAAAGAAGCTGTTTGTGAGAATTGCGATAAATTTAGTGAAAATGGAGAAATTCAAAGTAATGAAAATGTGATAGAGAATAATGTAAATGAAAGAAATTTTAGGGTTCAACAGTGTAGTGTAATGGATGAAGAACAATTGTATTCTGAGGATGAAGAAACAGTTAATAGTCATGTGGGAAAGAATAGGGAAAATTTAATTTTTGAAGAATATTTGAATTAAGAAGAAGAAAGAATAGACAATTATGTGAATAAAAATAAGGAAAGTTTCCAATTAAATGTAGATGATGAAAAGGAAATTGATAAAGAAACTTGGGAAACAGTTTTGAATAAAAGAAAAAGAAAAAAATTTTGGAAAAAAATGAAGAAATGGATGTTGTGAAGAAGAAGAAGAGTAGTAATTGTTCTGTGAGAAATAGATATGATGTTTTGTGTGATGAAATGAAAATTGTAGATGAAGATGTGATAGAGAAGAAAAATGAAGTATTTTTGTATTCTAAGAAGCATGAATCTAATAAAAAGAAGAAGAAAAGTATGGTAAAAATTTACAGTTGAGAGAAATAGATAAGAAAAGTCAGACACATAAAGAACAAACTGAGAAGATAGAAGAAAGTATTCAAGAAACTGTAACTGCTGTTGGACAAGGAAGAAGAGGGAGAGTGAAAGAATGGTAAACTTGATAATGAAACACGCAAACAGAAAGAGCAAAATAAGAAAAGGGAAGAAAGTATTCATGAAATTGTAACTGCTGTTGGAAAAGGAAGGAGAGGGAGAGTGTATGAATGGATAAAAGTTATTCAAGGTAAACCATCAGTTATTAGTGATATACTTGGTATGGATGTTGATGATATAATGAATGATGAAAGTATTGTAAAAGTTAATGATAATCTTAATGATATTGAAGAAAAGAGCAATAGTAATAGGAAATTTAAAATGACAATTGACAGAGTAATTAGTGAAATAGGAAATGTAAATTATAAAGTAAGTTTTGATGATAATGTGGGTTTGAATGAAGAGTTTCAAGTTGTAATAGGAGATAATTTAGATAAAGTAGAAAGTGTAATAAAGAAATGGAGAAATGATGAAATTGACATTCTAATTGAGGAAGTATTGAAGAAAAAATTCAATAAAAATGATAATTTTGGTAGAAGTGAAGATTATGTAAATGAGATTGATAATGATGAGGTTATATTTGAAGAAATATCAGAATTATCAGATGTAAAGTTTTGGAAACTTAATTTGCATAAATCGGTTCTGACTGGTAATTGTTGATCCGACGCGCGCATTTGCATAGCCACACGAAACTTGTTTTGCCTCGCCGCCTCAAATTACGTACCTATAAAAAGACGGAGCGGACCGACAGAGCTCAGTTCTTGTTTCTCACTTGTTTGTTCTCAGTTCGTTACTGACGCTGCCGTCTGACCGCCTCGTCTTTGCTCGACACTCTGTCCCTGGATAGAGTCAGCCCAGATATCGACATTACTGCTTAGCTTACTGTGCCGCCAGATAGTAGAACCCAGTCGTAGTCCTAGTGACTTCAGCTGGTCTCTAGCCTTCTGCTGCGCGTTTGCTTGCCAGTGGTGACCGGATTGCCATTCCTACCGCCTACCCTATTTACCGTACCGCCGACAGCTAGGTCTACCGGGTAGCCTAGAGGCGACTAACAATCCTGTGCTTCTTTTTGTACGCCGACTCCGCCAGTCTACAATAAAGTACTGTATCCGCAACCCCGTATACCGAGACGCCGCCCTTGCCTGGATCAGTTGCCGGAGGGGGCCAGGGAGAAGCGTGGAGTGTGACCTACCTCCCGTGGAGGCAGAGCTGGGAAGTGACATTCTGCAGGGTGTCCATCAATCCGCCAGACGGATTCAAGTCGGAGGGAGTCCTGCCGTTTTGGGTTCGACCGAGGGGAGTTACACGGTTGGTGGAGCGACCTCTCCTCGAGATTCATCTTGGAGTCTCGCCGCCGCCGATGGGAGAGGCCTGATCAACCTTTCCGGTCTGCTATCCTGGACTAGGTGTAGACTGCCGGCCACACCACGGGGCAGAAACTTCACACTTGGTGATCCCGGCGAGCGGTTTGGACACCACCGAGCTTCTTGGCTGTCATTGGTCTGCCGCGTGGACACCTGGTCAAAACGGTTTCGTGCCAATGGCGACCCCAGGGGATCTTGAGGCCATGCGGGGAGGTAACGTACGGAAGCCCGGAATGAGTACGGAGTTGGACGACTGTTTGGACGCCTGCATGCAATTGTGGCACCGCCTGTCCCAACTTACCCCGACTAACCTGCCCTCGCAATCACCAGTCACCGTTTCTGCAAGCGACGCGACACAAACAATGTTGGCTGGACCGACGTCGACTGACGGAGCTCTTGCTGTTGTTCCGCCTCAGCAGCAGTTATTTTCAAGCGGCCTGCAACAATCGACCCAAATATCACAGTTGCAAACTCTATCTTCTATCTCGCCGCAGCTCCCACCATCAAGTTCGTCGTCTTCACTATCTTCCGTTCGCCAGTCAGCAAGCAGTGTACGCGATATCAGTGTGGACAGCACCACCAGAAAGAAGGAAGACGTATCGACTCCTGCATCCGACTCAATTTCGCCTTCTGACATGATGCATCTTGTGCCGTCGATCGATCAGCTCTCCGTTTGCGTGCACCGTTTGCTCGGAGCATTGCGACAGAGCGCAGAAAGGACGACAGACCAAGATTTGCAAATTGTCATAACTGAAGCCGAAGCTGGTCACGGTTTTCAACCGAAACCAGCAAACAAAGAAAAAGATCTGAGTCCAGTGCAAGGAGAAAGAAGACCATCAATATCAACGATCGATTCAGCTTCTTTCTTGGCGACGCCTGGAAACACGTTTGAGCAACCGCTGACGTCGACGCAGGACAGCGCAGCCGTTCAAAAACAACTTTTGATTTTGACCCACACACCGGACGATCGACAGAATCTTCTTCCATCAGACGCTCTAAAACAGAAAGAAAACTCGCCACAACAAAACGCCGAAATCGACAAACAACATTCGCCAGTGGCTCAAAAAGAAGATTCGACGGAATTCTACATGGCACAAACAGCGGATATTCGTCGCCAGTTCATCACGTTCTTGCGAGAACAGACGAACGCCCCGAAGTCCGTGTTGTTTCGACAGGAATCGCAGAATGTTTTTCGCATCACTTTTCAAGTCTCCAATGATTCGCCTGAAGTGATCTTGGCCTACCTAGCAGATGTGGAACATGGAGTTTCGCTTCTACACGTGTACCTCGCCAAAGAAGTGAAAGAAATGTTGACAGTCATCTACGCCGTTGCTGGGTTGCCAACAGACTTGAAGACTCGACTTTTGACCACCTGTTTGGCCGCCTACATGGTAAATCGCCCATCACTTCTGTACAGTCTCCAGATGTTTGGTGGAGCCGACTTGAAGGCCGCCATGCAGAAAGCCGACAGCATCTTTTCTGGAGTGGAACATCAACGTCTTTCTGACCCGACGATGACACCAATACAATTGGCCAACATCGCTGATGCCGCCAGTGCTGAGTTGACCATACTCAGATGGGATCCAGAGGTGGAATCCATCCATCAGCTGATCAAGCGCCTCCACAGTTTGGTTCGACACGCGATGATTGAAGATGCCCGCCGAGAGCCCAGCGAAGTGTACGACAGGACTCTGCACTTCTTGCTCGCCTCTTTGCCTTTCCAGTGGGTACAACAGTTGAAGGATGCTGGATTGACCCATCGCCTCGACCTAGTGGAGAAGGCCATCACGCATACCGAGTTGACGAAAGGACGCACCCATGCCCTCCTGGAACATTCACTGTTGACGAGTGAGCAGCATGGTTCAGTATACACGCTGAGACCCCTCTCTTCCCAGGAAGATGGCGATCAAGCGAAGGGTACTGCTACCACGTTGCCCCTCCGAAGACAAGTGCAATTTGACACCACTACTGCCACGAAAGAAGAAGAAGAGAAACGTTCGACTGCTGGAATTGGTGAAGTTGAAGAAAAAGAAGAAGAGCTTCGACAGTATGAAGAAATATACGACAGTAACGATGAAGAATCAGAGGACCAGAGATCGCCATCGCCGCCATCTCCACCAGATAGAGAGAAGACGCCATCTTGGGCCGCTTCTTATGGAACGGAGGAGATGCAGACGACTGGTACCAAAGATCTTCGTCCCGCCGCGTCACACACCAACTCGCCATGGTGCCCAGCTTTCAATCTCACTGACTCCGCCTCCGAAACTCAACAGTTCTCCATGCCGACACCGGAAGAGCTGTACAAGGCTGATGTATGGCAGGAGTTGTTCGACGACGCCATCGATTTGACGCCAATCATGCCTGACTTCCACGTGGATAATGTGGGAGCTCAACGACCAGTTGCAATGGAGGAAGCTGTGAAGCAGTTCCAGCTCAATGATGACCCTGGAGCTTCCATCTGGATCTCCGACGCCATCGCCCTCCAGCACCACATGGTCAAAGATGGAATGAAGGTGAAATGCACAGATAAACGACTACTGGATGCCAAACGTCACCCGCACTATGGAAGATTGGCATTGAAGTTTCGACTGACCCCGCCGTCGCAATCTCCAGGTTGCATCTGGTGTGAAGGACCACATGCTTCGACATGGTGTTCGACACGTCGACAAGTGCAACAGATGACCGGACCAATTGGAAAAAGAAGACGACGCTATTCAGAGCCAGCACAACCACTGACCACGGCCATGAAGATGCCTTGTTTTGGCTACAACACCGTCATCGTACCCGACAACGAAGAAGAAGCTATAGCAGTGCAGCTACCCAATGGAGTCACCGCCATGGATCGACTGAGTTTTGGAATGGTGCGCGACTTTGAGAAGCTGCGTGGATTAGTAGGGCTGACGGAAATAGTAGCTATGTGGGACATGTTCGCAACTTTACCCACGTACTTACGGTACATACCGGAAGAATGTGTGCTAAAGTTTGAACGAGACCTACAAAGAGCTTCGTTACCCATCGTCTCCGACATCTACTCCGACTACGAGGTTGTTCGCCGCCTAGCATGCATCTACCCCTACTGTCCTTATGGCGTACGACAGGTCACATTCGACAACGCCTCTTACGACTTCATCTACAAGCAGTTGAAGTATCACCGACGTCTGTTCAGTGCCGCCTCCTGGTGCTATCACATCGCGCGACGACGATATGCTATCGCCGCTGTAAAGAAGAATCTTCACGAGATGCCGACCTATGAAGGAGAGAGTTATTCAGCGCCGTACGACGCTGCATGGTGCGAATATCACGCTGCCAAAGCTTTCGCCAAAGCTGAGATTCGACGAGTGGAATTCATGAAGCGTGAGCTGACGATCTGCACTCTTCACGCCGACCAGAAATACCTTGAAGAAATGAAGAAGACCTCGACAGAACTTCCGGCTACGTTCGAAGAATATTGGGAAGTGGTTAAGCCGACAGAAGATGTTGCCTCGCAGTACATGGAACCGCCACCAGGACTGACCGAAGCCGACACGGAGACAGAAGAAGGGCAAAGGTTGCTTTGCCAGCTTCCTCATGGCAAGCGCACGGCTCAGCTGTTCCTGTAAAGAGAAGAATACGGCAAGGTCTAGTAATATAGGTATTGCATGTTACTAAATACAGCTAATCGACACGCATGCTTTACGTATATGCCTGACTATTATTTACGTACTTATATTATGTGTATAATCACCTACATAGCTAGTTCACCAGAATAGGTGCGTATTTACGCATTAGTATTGATGTACGTAGTCTATAATTCGCCTAGGCGTACGTAGCAGCTATAACACAGTGTAAATACTTACTGTATGTATAGGTAATATTGTATCGA
>JASAMW010001629.1:0-21579 GCA_030247985.1 Epsilonema sp. ZAB3_2 | reverse complement strand
GTCGGGATGGCCCTCCAGAGGACTCAAATGCCAGCTGGGAGTCCTACTGCAATTCCGGGAGTCCTACTGCAATTCTAGATGTCCATACCTACCTTCGACAATGCGCATATCCAGTAGGCGGCGACGCAGACGCGACATGGCCAATTTGCATTGGCCATGACTTTATGATCAGCCTGGTGATTGGTCTTTCGACCGCGACAAACGAACGATCTCTCTTTCTATCTATCTTCTTGCCTTGTGCTCCGCTCGAGGGCGGTTGTGTGTGTGCGGTGCGGTGCGTGTGCCTTTTACTTTCTTGTTTCCTTCTGGTCATATTTCGTATCTATTTCATCATGTTATCTTTTATGTAGTTTTCTCATAAAAGTACAAGTATTTCGTATCACGAATCGGAGAGAATCAGTCAGTCGATCGGGTACAGTCCTCATACTGTTCCATTGGTCTTGCTGGTAAATCTCGTGCTGCAATTCAAACAAACAAACAAAGTCAGCTACGTATGTTACGTATCTTTATGGTTTTATTCTAGTGTCTATCAAGCCAAAAGCTATAAACTAGGGTGCTGGCCTACCTACACTGCATGGAGGTCCGTCACCGAGTTTGATTGGCTAATTCTCTCAGGTTTTGTGCTTCAAACTTCTTTTTCGGCTATTTGGGTGTGGGGCCTACCATAGTTTCTCTGTGCAACCGGTAGGGGGCGCGCATATCTGTTGCTCGCCCGTTGTCTTCCGCCTTTGGTCAGTAGGTACGTACATCCCTGTTCGTGTTGGCCGCTCGGGTGGGGCCTGTATGTCAGACTGCGGTGTGGCAGCCTTGCTTTGGCTGTCTTATCGTTGGTGGGGAGGCGACGGGCTGCGATTGCGTGGAGGAAGCGTACGATCCTCTGCGTTATTCGAAGACAGAAGCCTCCACTGTTGAAGACGCTGCAAATTCTATTCCAACGACTTTCTATTCCTATTTCTACCTCAACTGTTGGTGGCGTCAAGCACAAAGGACTCTGCATCAAACTGGCCGGACGCTTATGCTGTATCATCATACGCATCCTAGCGTTTGGTAAGTAGGACTTTTCTCTTCCAGGAAGTGTAACGTCACTGCGGAAGGATCAGTTGCTGCCGAGCCGAAGCTAAAGTGACGTGTGTATTCATACTACGTGCACGGCGTAGGTACAGTATATCTAAGGGAGAGAAGACAAGCCTGTGTTCTACGTATTGAAGCTGCTGTGTGTATGTATGTATAGGCTGCTGTGTTCTACGTACGGAAGAGCGTCGGCGTCTTTCTACGGGTAGAAGCGCAAGCCTGTTGGTGTGGCGAATCGACGGGGTGGAAGCAGCTACCTCTTCGTGTTCGACGATTGAATACGTACGTGTCTACGTACCAAGAAGCTCAAGTACTACGTATATACGAATATTCTACGTACGGTACGAACGGTTGGGTGTAATTCTTCTTCCTGTTGGGGGTGTTGTGTTGTGTCTTCTTGGCTGTACTTGTAGGTCTTTCACCAAAGATCTGACGGCAAGTACGGTTGGTTCACAAGCCAGGGCTGGCATCTACGCGCGAACTCCGACACCGGTTGGTTATTACCCCTATGGTGGGGAAGGAGAACAAGGAGGGGTTGGACCCACCCTTCCATCAGCTACCGGAGGTGGCGGGAGTGGCGGCGAATGATGAAGAAGTGCTGGCGTTGGTGACCAAATACCCTTCGAAGTATGGCCCGGTGAAGCTCACGCCGCGTGGTGAAGACGAACCGGAAGTGGACTACAATCGCCGCGCACAAGAGGCCATGGACCAACGTCGCTTGGCCCAGGGTGCGGCGGCGACGAGTAGATTGAAGAAAGCAGAAGCGCGGGCGTCGGAAGCTGAAGCCAGAGCGAAGAAGGAGAAGAAAGAACTTGACACCGCAGCAGCGAAGAGAATAGAAGAATTAGAGCGACAGTTGGTACAATTGAAGAGTAAGAAGGCTACACCAGCGACAAGCACCACCTTGGATACTACGCATGTGAAGAGCGAGTTGACGCTGCCTTCAGCGGGAGCTATGGGCGAAGAAGTTCCCAAGGTGGAGACGGATACAGGAATGAAGACGGAGGAGTTTGCGAGCGAAAGCGACGAAGCGCAGAAGACGTCAGCCTTGCGTCGATTGGAGGCGAAGGTAGAAGCGCTAACGATTACAGTACATTCGCTCATTGCTGGGTCGGCAACTGGAGAGACGCGGCCACGCTCTGCATCTGTGGGCGCTGCATCGACGAGTGCGCACTCGACTCGAGAAGCAGAAATGGATGCTGGTGGTAGTGAGTTGGTACCGGTACGTCCGTCTACGAGTTCGGCAGCTGGAACCAGCAACGTACCTGAGGGCGTGGAGTTGTTTTTGGGAGAAGAGGGCATGGCCCGCTACGAGAGACTCCGCGGAATTTCCAGGAAGATGAAAGAGCCGCAGGTGAACAAGCCGAGGCGATGGGACCAGTGCGGCGTTACGCGGCTTGCTGCCAAAGAATTTTTCACGCAGTTCGAGACGTGGGCAGCTGTGAATCTTCATCTGCCGGAAGAGTGGGCGACGCAACTCCTGTCATTCTTCGACGGTACACCATACATGTGGCTTTGTGCAGAGAAGAATAGACTCGAAACAACCGGCGCTTTTACTTACAAGAAGCTAAAATCTTACGTTCTTGAAACTTGCACCACTGACACCGATACTAACCAGGCTCAACGTGATTTGGAGAATTTTTGCTGGTTGGACAAAGAAGACTTTCAGAAGATGACGGTTCGGCTGCGTATGTTGCACGCGATTGCCCATCCTACGATTTCGCAAGAAGTAGCGGACCCGTATATGAAAGTGCAGCTGTTGAATGTTCTGCCTGCGGATTGGCGTACCATCTTGGACACTGAGAAGTCGGCGAATAAGAATCAGACCTTCGCTCAGTTGGTTGCGCGCTGTCAGGAGATTGCTACGAACCAAGAAGGACTGAAGAAGATGCGAGCAGAAGAACGACGTCAGTATACGATGTACGGTGCATCAGTCCAAACCCCACAGGCCAGCGACTGGGGCGAAGGTGGTGATGAAGATGAGAAAGAACGCGACAAGAATGTCCTGGTGGATGAGTACGGCCAAGTCTACTACATGGCATCAGCAGCCCAGCAATTTTACGTGGCGCCTTTCAGCGGAAGAGAAGGCGGGCAGTCTTGGCGTAGTGGTTTCCAGCGAAACCGCGGATACAGCCAAGGCGGATTTCGGGGGAATCGACAGTCACAGAACTACGGCCAGCAAACTTCAACATCGGCGGCCTCTACTTCTACTACTACTACCTCTACAAATGAAAATGCGACGGCTGAAGCTAAGAATGGCAAGCCGGAAGAAGCGGCGCAGGCAGGATGCTACATCTGCGGCGACGTGCAGCATTTTCAACGTGACTGTCCGCAACGTCCACGTAGCCAGAGTTTTCATCAGAACTTCGGTGCGAATCGACGATTCTTCAGTGGTTGGCGAGGGAACGGAGGATCGCGGGGCGGCGCTAAACCCCAGGCCAAAGGCACCGTGCCCGCTACGTTTTTGAATATCATCCAAGAAGCTCCATCTCCATCGCTCGGGTGCCGGCGAGCGGCAGACATGGGAGAGGAAGAAGAAGACGAAGCTGCTGCACCACCGGGGGCTACAGCGAGCTTACCAGCTTTATTGGTGGCCTCTGGAGCGGATAAAGGCAGGAGCTCCCCTCTGTCTTCTGTGCAGATGTCTGCGAATGAACAAGGAGCAGTTGCGCCATCTGGTCCGTGCATCACTGATCATTTCACTGTAGCCGGATTGCAGATTGAAGGCATCATCGACACGGGGGCAGGCATGTCGGTGATTGGTCGATGCGTCATCAATGAGTTATTGGAGAAAGGCCTGCTGACAGAAGAGGAACTGAAGCTGCGATTGGTGCCGTTCAGCCGCCGTATGGTTGGGGCGAATGGAGTGCCGATAACGGGCTACAAATGGCAGGTGGCGCTGCCATTCTCTCGACGAAGACAGAAGAGAAAAATGACGGAGCTGGTAGCTGTGATCGACGACAATCCCTACTCCAATCTTCGCCTACTGCTGGGTACACCTACTATCACTACAATGAATTATCGACTACTCGACGACAATGGCGTGGATTTGTTTCGCAACGCCAAGCATCTACGACCACCTGGCTTTCAGCTGGGAGTTGGAGAAGCATGGGATGTCGCCGGGGGTGGACTGGCAGAATGGTGGGGATGGGTGGAGCAGCAGGCTGCCACTGCAGGCCAGAGTGCTCTGCCATCCACAACAGCTACAATTACTAGACCAACGGGGAAGGAAGCTCTGTGCCTGCTGGGATTGGAATCGCCGATTTCTACGGCCCCGCCAAAGAAGGTAGAAGCGCCACAGACCTACTACGACGTCCAGCTGTTGGCTGGTTCACAGAAAGTTCCTGCTTCGTTGGCAAGGACGCTGATGGCTCGTTTGGTGCCGTGCTCTGAAGATGGTACAGTTCTGGCCCAGGATCCAGCGGCATCGATGGAGAAGGACACAAGGCTGCATCATCAGCTGCAGAAAGGATTGGGCGTGGAATCTGGAATCATCGAGCGGGAAGGCCATAACCGACTGCTGTCAATCACCGTGCACAATGTCCAGGCCTGGCTGAGAACTGCACATCGACGAGTGAAGCTGGGAAGATTGGTGCCAGTGAACAGTTTCGACTACCACTGCGTTGCGCCGAAGGAGCCGGAGACGAAGACGGCGACTAAAGCTTCATCGTCGAAGGGACTATCTACATCGGGATAAAGGAAGACGTGCAGTTGGAAGGATACTAACTTTGGTAATCTTCGATTTTCATTTTGTACCACACACTTATAAGTACTACTACTATACTTACGTCCGTATATTTATTTATGTACATTCACGTACATTTCACATCATACGTACATTACATTACATAACATTCATATCATACGTACATTCACGTATGTACGTACATTCTTATCCCTTCTTGGTTATTGTCCAACTTGAATAAACATATGTGGCGATTATTTATAGTTTTTCCAGCTTGGGTTAACGCCAAGAACAAGGATGCCTATACATATTTAAATTATTTAAATTCAAAGTAAAATCGGCCAATTTTTATATGTACGTATTTATAATCATATCGGCCTATAAGTATTCAAATTAAAAGGTATTCTCTAATATTCTCTTATTATTATTCTTTTATATTCATATTAAAATTTAGTTCGTATAGGCATCCCTGCTCTACGTATTTACGCAGCGTCTATCTGGGGTCGTGCTATCGTCGTCGTCATTTGCTGTGCATCATCATGCAAAGCGAAAATGATGGCGATCAACAGGCCCAGCTGCACATCTCAACGGCTAACCTACGTACCTGCTGGAAGTATTGTACCGACTAACCCGATGACTGTTTGCTAGCTGAGCGTTGGAAGAAATGGAGATTACTACGATGCATGCCAGGAACGGGAATTTGGTTTCGCTGTGAACTGCACCGGAAGGAAGAAAGACCATCAAGCTGCACATGAAGAATAGGTGTACGAAGAAGCGACAGAGAAGAAGAAGCGTACGGAGAGAAGCATAAGATTCCGGACCTTTGCTTGCCAGTCTACGCCTCCCAAAGTCAAACTCCCTGCCGATTTCAAGTTCAACCCCGTCAGCAGCCGTCAGTGAATACAGTACTACGTACGAATGTATCGCGCAGTATCTCACGAATTGCACGCTCGTGACATCTTGCGGCTTTATGTGCACTTTGTGACGGTGGCTCAACGACGCTCTTGTTATGATCGGCGGTTTCTGTTTCTCTTCTGCACCTGTCCTCCCTTTTCGCCTGTTGCCGTCTTCTACGTCCAGTTTGGTCTCATCCATCACACCGTGCTTTACCGTACCTACCTATCAGTTTCATAGCGCTTTTGTTTTTCCTGTCCGATGCTGCGACGTTTGCGCGGGTTCCTGTGTACGTATGCATCTGGTGCTGGTGTCAGACGGGAGCTCAAGAAAACGATGGATCAAACCGCTTCCGCTTGTTGCTCCATCGAGCACAGTATCAGCGGTGGTGGTAGGATATGGGAGAGTAGCAGCTGCCATCACTACTAGCTGCCAGCGGTTCACACATGAAGGCAGAACATGAAGATTATCACACATGAAGATTATCTACTACAGTATGCGGCAAGCACCACAGTTTCCTGACTGCTCTCTACGGTACCTTCGCTTTTTACTCGTCCAATCTGCTGGCGGCATTTTATTTTTCGCCATTTTTTTATGTACCGGCGCAACCTTGTTTTGCCATTATCAACGGTACCTACCTACCTATGTATTGTGCGTATACGTACTGTAAACAGTATTAGCGTAATTTATGTACTGTATTACCAGTTTAGTCGGTTACTTATCACCCTATTAGTAATATCATTATCATCATAGTTTTTTTTAGTAGATTTTTGTAGTAGTATATTATTAGTACGGTATTAGTAGAGTAGTATTTTATTATTTGTATTTTATTGGTATTTTATTATTTATTACTATTTATTTATGGTAGTATTTTCGTACTCAGTACTATTCGGAGTACTGTAATATTTTGTGTTCGTAATTATTATTATTATTTATTTATTTATTATTATTATCGTATTACGACCACACATACCACACCTCAATCAATTATTTATTTTGTGTATGTTATTTTAATCCAATTTTTAGTGTAGTATTTTTATTTATCAAGTGTTATTTTTGTTTATTTACATTTATGTGCACCGCCACCATACCACCATACTGTACGAAATCAAACATATTTTGCTGCTATTTATTTATTAGTTTTACTGTATGTGTACTATGTATATTTTCTTGATCCTTTTTTGTGTCGACCATACATTCCAGCGGTCGAGAATTTGTAATTTGGTTTTTGGTATTGTATTTTTATTGTAATTTGTGTATTTTTTTTCCTGCTTCTTTTTGGGCTCTACGCTGGGTGAATGGTTTAAGCCTGAAGGCAGAATCTGGATGGGTGAAGAAGCTGAAGGAGCGCACAGCTTGGCCACACTTCACTTGGCTGAAGTTTGAACTAGGAAGCAGTTAGGCATCGCTGAAAGAACCGCAGGGATGGGTGCGAGCATGGAGCGACTACTTCGACCCATGAACTTGAAGGTTGATCCTGTCAACTGGAACAGATGTGCCAGTATCAAGTGCTGCGTGCAGTATCTCCTTTCTTCATCTTCACTAGCAGTCAGTTTCCTTTGCAGTTCGGTGTTTTACTACATATACATTCTTCGTTTTTTCACCCACGCCACAACCCACCATGCAACTCCACATCGCCAGCTTGAGACCAGGGTAGCTAAGAAATGCCAGTGGGCGGGCACCACATCCGTTCATCTCGGCTTCCACTACGTTCGCTGCTCTCTACGTGGCCACTGGCAGCTCAGGGTGGTGAGATGGCCATCGTCATTTCGCCAGCCACCCTGAGTGCCCCCAGTTGGTCTAGCTAGCGGACCACTGCGCGAGAAAACGGACAATGAGGATGCTTGCCACCTTCGCCCCTGGTTCAGGTCGATAAGTATCCCAGTTGGTCAAGTCTGCGGGCCAGGTCGGATATCCCAGTTGGTCCAGTGGTCAGGATAGACAGCTTTCACCCACTTCAGCCCGAATTCGTCATCAAGGGACGATGAAGATCCGGACTGGGGGACCATGTCGGGATGGCCCTCCAGAGGACTCAAATGCCAGCTGGGAGTCCTACTGCAATTCCGGGAGTCCTACTGCAATTCTAGATGTCCATACCTACCTTCGACAATGCGCATATCCAGTAGGCGGCGACGCAGACGTGACATGACCAAATTTGCATTGGCCATGACTTTATGATCAGCCTGGTGATTGGTCTTTCGACCGCGACAAACGAACGATCTCTCTTTCTATCGATCTTCTTGCCTTGTGCTCCGCTCGAGGGCGGTTGTGTGTGTGTGCGGTGCGGTGCGTGTGCCTTTTACTTTCTTGTTTCCTTCTGGTCATATTTCGTATCTATTTCATCATGTTATCTTTTATGTAGTTTTCTCATAAAAGTACAAGTATTTCGTATCACGAATCGGAGAGAATCAGTCAGTCGATCGGGTACAGTCCTCATACTGTTCCATTGGTCTTGCTGGTAAATCTCGTGCTGCAATTCAAACAAACAAACAAAGTCAGCTACGTATGTTACGTATCTTTATGGTTTTATTTGTGTCTATCAAGCAAAAGCTATAAACTAGGGTGCTGGCCTACCTACACTGCATACCTACACCACCGCTGATACTGTGCTGAGGAGAAAAGGGAAGGGTTTGATCCATCGTTTCTTGAGCTCCCGTCTAACGCCAGACCAGATGATCGACAAGGAACCGCGAAACGCGAGATCGGACAGGAAAAAAAAAGCGCTATGAAACTGGTAGGTAGGTACGGTAAAAGCACGGTGTGATGGAGAGAAAACTGGACGTAGAATACGGCAACAGGCGAAAAGGGAGGACAGGTGCAGAAGAGAAACAGAAACCGTCGACCATAACAAGAGCGTCGTTGAGCCCCCGTCACAAAGTGCACATAAAGCCGCAAGATATCACGAGCGTGCAATTCGTGAGATACTGCGCGATACATTCGTACGTAGTACTGTATTCACTGACGGCTGCTGACGGGGTTGAAATTGAAATCGGCAGGTAGTTTGACTCTGGGAGGCGTAGACTGGCAAGCAAAGGTCCGGAATCTTATGCTTCTCTCCGTACGCTTCTTCTTCTCTGTCGCTTCTTCGTACACCTATTCTTCATGTGCAGCTTGCTGGTCTTTCTTCCTTCCGGCGCAGTTCACAGCAAAACCAAATTCCCGTTCCTGACATGCGTCGTAGTAATCTCCATTTCTCCCAAACCTCAGCTAGCAAACAGTCGTCGGGTTAGTCGGTTACAATACCTCCAGCAGGTACGTAGGTTAGCCGTTGAGAATGTGCAGCTGGGCCTGTTGATCGCCATCATTTTCGCTTTGCATGATGATGCACAGCAAATGACGACGACGATAGCACGACCCCAGATAGACGCTGCGTAAATACGTAGAGCAGGGATGCCTATACGAACTAAATTTTAATATGAATATAAAAGAATAATAATTAAAGAGAATATTAGAGAATACCTTTTAATTTGAATACTTATAGGCCGATATGATTATAAATACGTACATATAAAAATTGGCCGATTTTACTTTGAATTTAAATAATTTAAATATGTATAGGCATCCTTGTTCTTGGCGTTAACCCAAGCTGGAAAAACTATAAATAATTGCCACGTATGTTTATTCAAGCTGGAAAATAACAAAGAAAGGATAAGAATGTACGTACATACATACGTGAATGTACGTATGATATGAATGTAATATGTAACGTAATGTACGTATAATGTGAAATGTACGTGAATGTACATAAATAAATATACGTACGTAAGTATAGTAGTAGTACTTATAAGTGTGTGGTACAAAATGAAAATTTTAAGATTACCAAAGTTAGTATCCTTCCAACTGCACGTCTTCCTTTATCCCGATGTAGATAGTCCCTTCGACGATGAAGCTTTAGTCGCCGTCTTCGTCTTCGGCTCCTTCGGCGCAACGCAGTGGTAGTCGAAACTGTTCACTGGCACCAATCTTCCCAGCTTCACTCGTCGATGTGCAGTTCTCAGCCAGGCCTGGACATTGTGCACGGTGATTGGCAGCAGTCGGTTGTGGCCTTCCCGCTCGATGATCCCACATTCCACGCCCAATCCTTTCTGCAGCTGATGATGCAGCCTTATGTCTTTCTCCATCGATGCCGCTGGATCCTGGGCCAGAACTGTATCATCTTCAGAGCACGGCATCAAACGAGCCATCAGCGTCCTTGCCAACGAAGCAGGAACTTTCTGTAAACCAGCCAACAGCTGGATGTCGTAGTAGGTCTGTGGCGCTCCTACCTTCTTTGGCGGGGCCGTAGAAATCGGCGATTCCAATCCCAGCAGGCACAGAGCTTCCTTCCCCGTTGGTCTAGTAATTGTAGCTGTTGTGGATGGCAGAGCACTCTGGCCTGCAGTGGCAGCCTGCTGCTCCACCCATCCCCACCATTCTGCCAGTCCACCCCCGGCGACATCCCATGCTTCTCCAACTCCCAGCTGAAAGCCAGGCGGTCGTAGATGCTTGGCATTGCGAAACAAATCCACACCATTGTCGTCGAGTAGGCGATAGTTCATTGTAGTGATAGTAGGTGTACCCAGCAGTAGGCGAAGATTGGAGTAGGGATTGTCGTCGATCACTGCTACCAGCTCCGTCATTTTTCTCTTCTGTCTTCGTCGAGAGAAAGGCAGCGCCACCTGCCATTTGTAGCCCGTTATCGGCACTCCATTCGCCCCAACCATACGGCGGCTGAACGGCACCAATCGCAGCTTCAGTTCCTCTTCTGTCAGCAGGCCTTTCTCCAATAACTCATTGATGACGCATCGACCAATCACCGACATGCCTGCCCCCGTGTCGATGATGCCTTCAATCTGCAATCCGGCTACAGTGAAATGATCAGTGATGCACGGACCAGATGGCGCAACTGCTCCTTGTTCATTCGCAGACATCTGCACAGAAGACAGAGGGGAGCTCCTGCCTTTATCCGCTCCAGAGGCCACCAATAAAGCTGGTAAGCTCGCTGTAGCCCCCGGTGGTGCAGCAGCTTCGTCTTCTTCTTCCTCTCCCATGTCTGCCGCTCGCCGGCACCCGAGCGATGGAGATGGAGCTTCTTGGATGATATTCAAAAACGTAGCGGGCACGGTGCCTTTGGCCTGGGGTTTAGCGCCGCCCCACGATCCTCCGTTCCCTCGCCAACCACTGAAGAATCGTCGATTCGCACCGAAGTTCTGATGAAAACTCTGGCTACGTGGACGTTGCGGACAGTCACGTTGAAAATGCTGCGCGTCGCCGCAGATGTAGCATCCTGCCTGCGCCGCTTCTTCCGGCTTGCCATTCTTAGCTTCAGCCGTCGCATTTTCATTCGTAGAGGTAGTAGTAGTAGAAGTAGAGGCCGCCGATGTTGAAGTTTGCTGGCCGTAGTTCTGTGACTGTCGATTCCCCCGAAATCCGCCTCGGCTGTATCCGCGGTTTCGCTGGAAACCACTACGCCAAGACTGCCCGCCTTCTCTTCCGCTGAAAGGCGCCACGTAAAATTGCTGGGCTGCTGATGCCATGTAGTAGACTTGGCCGTACTCATCCACAAGGACATTCTTGTCGCGTTCTTTCTCATCGTCATCACCACCTTCGCCCCAGTCGCTGGCCTGTGGGGTTTGGACTGATGCACCGTACATCGTATACTGACGTCGTTCTTCTGCTCGCATCTTCTTCAGTCCTTCTTGGTTCGTAGCAATCTCCTGACAGCGCGCAACCAACTGAGCGAAGGTCTGATTCTTATTCGCCGACTTCTCAGTGTCCAAGATGGTACGCCAATCCGCAGGCAGAACATTCAACAGCTGCACTTTCATATACGGGTCCGCTACTTCTTGCGAAATCGTAGGATGGGCAATCGCGTGCAACATACGCAGCCGAACCGTCATCTTCTGAAAGTCTTCTTTGTCCAACCAGCAAAAATTCTCCAAATCACGTTGAGCCTGGTTAGTATCGGTGTCAGTGGTGCAAGTTTCAAGAACGTAAGATTTTAGCTTCTTGTAAGTAAAAGCGCCGGTTGTTTCGAGTCTATTCTTCTCTGCGCAAAGCCACATGTATGGTGTACCGTCGAAGAATGACAGGAGTTGCGTCGCCCACTCTTCCGGCAGATGAAGATTCACAGCTGCCCACGTCTCGAACTGCGTGAAAAATTCTTTGGCAGCAAGCCGCGTAACGCCGCACTGGTCCCATCGCCTCGGCTTGTTCACCTGCGGCTCCTTCATCTTCCTGGAAATTCCGCGGAGTCTCTCGTAGCGGGCCATGCCCTCTTCTCCCAAAAACAACTCCACGCCCTCGGGTACGTTGCTGGTTCCAGCTGCCGAACTCGTAGACGGACGTACCGGTACCAACTCACTACCACCAGCATCCATTTCTGCTTCTCGAGTCGAGTGCGCACTCGTCGATGCAGCGCCCACAGATGCAGAGCGTGGCCGCGTCTCTCCAGTTGCCGACCCAGCAATGAGCGAATGTAGCGAATGTACTGTAGTCGTAAGCGCTTCTACCTTCGCCTCTAACCGACGCATAGCCGGCGTCTTCTGCGCTTCGTCGCTTTCGCCCGCGAACTCCTCCGTCTTCATTCCCGTATCCGTCTTCACCTTGGGAACTTCTTCACCCATAGCTCCCGCTGAAGGCAGCGTCAACTCGCTCTTCACATGCGTAGTATCCAAGGTGGTGCTTGTCGCTGGTGTAGCCTTCTTACTCTTCAATTGTTCCAACTGTCGCTCTAATTCTTCTATTCTCTTCGCTGCTGCGGTGTCAAGTTCTTTCTTCTCCTTCTTCGCTCTGGCTTCAGCTTCCGACGCCCGCGCTTCTGCTTTCTTCAATCTACTCGTCGCCACCGCACCCTGGGCCAAGCGACGTTGGTCCATGGCCTCTTGTGCGCGGCGATTGTAGTCCACTTCCGGTTCGTCTTCACCACGCGGCGTGAGCTTCACCGGGCCATACTTCGAAGGGTATTTGGTCACCAACGCCAGCACTTCTTCATCATTCGCCGCCACTCCCGCCACCTCCGGTAGCTGATGGAAGGGTGGGTCCAACCCCTCCTTGTTCTCCTTCCCCACCATTGGGGTAATAACCAACCGGTGTCGGAGTTCGCGCGTAGATGCCAGCCCTGGCTTGTGAACCAACCGTACTTGCCGTCAGATCTTTGGTGAAAGACCTACAAGTACAGCCAAGAAGACACAACACAACACCCCCAACAGGAAGAAGAATTACACCCAACCGTTCGTACCGTACGTAGAATATTCGTATATATGTAGTACTTGAGCTTCTTGGTACGTAGACACGTACGTATTCAATCGTCGAACACGAAGAGGTAGCTGCTTCCTCCCCGTCGATTCGCCACACCAACAGGCTTGCGCTTCTACCCGTAGAAAGACGCCGACGCTCTTCCGTACGTAGAACACAGCAGCCTATACATACATACACACAGCAGCTTCAATACGTAGAACACAGGCTTGTCTTCTCTCCCTAGATATACTGTACCTACGCCGTGCACGTAGTATGAATACACACGTCACTTTAGCTTCGGCTCGGCAGCAACTGATCCTTCCGCAGTGACGTTACACTTCCTGGAAGAGAAAAGTCCTACTTACCAAACGCTAGGATGCGTATGATGATACAGCATAAGCGTCCGGCCAGTTTGATGCAGAGTCCTTTGTGCTTGACGCCACCAACAGTTGAGGTAGAAATAGGAATAGAAAGTCGTTGGAATAGAATTTGCAGCGTCTTCAACAGTGGAGGCTTCTGTCTTCGAATAACGCAGAGGATCGTACGCTTCCTCCACGCAATCGCAGCCCGTCGCCTCCCCACCAACGATAAGACAGCCAAAGCAAGGCTGCCACACCGCAGTCTGACATACAGGCCCCACCCGAGCGGCCAACACGAACAGGGATGTACGTACCTACTGACCAAAGGCGGAAGACAACGGGCGAGCAACAGATATGCGCGCCCCCTACCGGTTGCACAGAGAAACTATGGTAGGCCCCGCACCCAAACAGCCGAAAATGGAGTTTGAAGCACAAAACCTGAGAGAATCAGCCAATCAAACTCGGTGACGGACCTCCATGCAGTGTAGGTAGGCCAGCACCCTAGTTTATAGCTTTTGGCTTGATAGACACTAGAATAAAACCATAAAGATACGTAACATACGTAGCTGACTTTGTTTGTTTGTTTGAATTGCAGCACGAGATTTACCAGCAAGACCAATGGAACAGTATGAGGACTGTACCCGATCGACTGACTGATTCTCTCCGATTCGTGATACGAAATACTTGTACTTTTATGAGAAAACTACATAAAAGATAACATGATGAAATAGATACGAAATATGACCAGAAGGAAACAAGAAAGTAAAAGGCACACGCACCGCACCGCACACACACAACCGCCCTCGAGCGGAGCACAAGGCAAGAAGATAGATAGAAAGAGAGATCGTTCGTTTGTCGCGGTCGAAAGACCAATCACCAGGCTGATCATAAAGTCATGGCCAATGCAAATTTGGTCATGTCACGTCTGCGTCGCCGCCTACTGGATATGCGCATTGTCGAAGGTAGGTATGGACATCTAGAATTGCAGTAGGACTCCCGGAATTGCAGTAGGACTCCCAGCTGGCATTTGAGTCCTCTGGAGGGCCATCCCGACAGGGGGGTGGGCGGGGGGGGGGTGGGGTGTGGGTTGTTTGTTTGGGGGTTGGGGTGGTTGAGGTGTGTTGGGGTGGGGGTGGGGGGTGGCTGGGTTGGGGTGGCTGGGTTGGAGTGGTGTGGGTGTTGGGGGGGGGGTGTGGTGGGTTTTTGGGTTGTGTGTGGGAGGGGGGGGTCGTCTTTTGTTTTCTTCTTTTCCTTGTGAAGAGGGGTAGGCTGGTGGGGGGGGGGGTGTAGTTGTCTGGCGGGGGTGGTGGGGGTGGGGGGTGTAGGGGGGGGGGGAGGGGAGGGGGAGGGGGGTTGGTGTGTGGGGGGGGGGGGGGGCCGCCCCGGTGCGGTGTAGAGGGGGAGGAGGGGAGGGGGGGCCCCCCCTCCTTCGCGGAGGGGGGTGAGGGGGTGCGCTCTGCCCGTGCGGCGCGGGGGGGCGGCGGGCCCCCCGCCCTTTGTTCTCGGCGCGGGGCGCGGCCCCGGGCGGGGAATGTTGTGCTGGGGGTTCGAGACCGCAAGGGGGGTCTGTTCCGGCGGAGGTGCCTTGCATTCTCTGCGCTCTCTGCCGGGGTGCTCTTTTGCTTCCGTTTTGTCTGTCCTCCTTCTGTCCCTTGAGATTTGTTTTAAGGGTGTCTCATGTAGATCTCCCTAATGATCCAGCCTTATAACTTCCGTACTACAGCAGATATCAAGCTGAAATTTTGTCCCCAGAAACCCAAGAATGTGCCAAATTTTGTGGCAAAATTTGAGCCAGATAGGCCCACTGCGAACGAAATTACAGGCACTGAAATGTTGAGCCCTGTTTTTAGCATTTTCCGCACTGAGCATAGTTTTGCGCTTAGAATCTTCTGCTCACCATGGTCAAGCAGCTCAACCAACATGGCAAACATTGCGGAACAGCACTGGATGAACGTCATCACAGTCCAGAACACAACGGATTCAAAAATACAGGCGATTTACAGGCATAACATCCTTAAAGGGGCTGTCGAGGTAAATAGGGGTACCACTGATTTCAAAATGTTGAAAAACGTGGTCGCAAATTTACAAGCTCGTAATTTCATCCCTACTTTACCTATCTGGCTCAAATTTTGCCACAAAATTTGGCACATTCTTGGGTTTCTGGGGACAAAATTTCAGCTCTATACCTACTGTAATACATAAGTTATAAGGCTGGACCATTAGGGAGATCTACGTGAGACACCCTGTATTTGGTACTACATGATGTAACCTCTTTTCCAGCGTAGATACGAGCTCCGCCCTGTTGGCCACTCGATCCGCATTCGTGCCGAATCTCTCCTCCTCCTCCGCCATGCTAGACAGAGAGAGCAAGTGAAGCAGTTGGCGAAACTGCGCATTGGTGCCGGCGCCCACCACAAAGTACTGGCCATCTTTCGTCGCAAAGGCCTGATACGGCACGATACTCGCGTGCGCTGTGCCCCATCTGCCCACCTCCTGGCCAGCATTCAGGTAGTTGCTACCCAAATTTACCAGTGATGCCACCTAAAGACAGTACATTCGCAGTATACGCTACGTAGAAAAGAAAGCTGTAAGCTATGTATAGCAAGCAAAATTAGCTTCACGTATACAAGTCTGGCCAGAGAGAGAGAGAGAGAGTTGGCAGTGGGACTCAAGTTGTACTGCGTAGTTTGCGTGTACTTCTGCTAAATAGGAGTACACGAGGCACGGAGAAAAATCCGCAATTGTGAATCTATTTTACGCAACGCGCCTTGAGTCCCACTGCCAACTCCAACTGGCCAGATTAGTCCTGGTACTACGTATGGGGTAAACTAAACTCGGCGGTGGGAAAACTCGGTCACCTACGTTTCAGGGCTGCATATCTCAGCCCAGCAATGAACCGATTGAGACCTATTCTTATCAATCGATGTCTTGAGCTTTCCTCTTTCAAATTTACTAAAAGAGCAAGTTCACAGGAGCCAGGTTTACCCCACAGTACCCTACAAACCTGAGTGGAGAGTAGATCGCATTGAATCCACTGTCCTCTGCCCGTCACCGTATTTCTCTGCATAAGAGCAGCCAGAATAGCGCCGTGTGCGTAGAGACCAGTGAGCAGGTCGGTGAGAGCCACACCAGCTTTGCACGGTGCCCCATCCTGCAGAATTCTTACACGAACGTACGTTGTCTGTTCAGATATGGTCAGTCACAAAGTGACACTGGAAGTGAGTGGAAAGCATGAACATACGGGCGTTGACCTGCCAAACCATGCTCAACTGATACAAAACAATCCTTAGCCAAGTAATTTATGGCAAACCTGTGGTCTGTGATGTGCAGCAATCCTCCTAGAGCAGCCGCCACCACGTCATAGCCACCGCGAGAAGCATAAGGGCCGGATGAACCAAATCCTGTGCACACACCTACGTACTATGTCCCTTCATTCAACTTGAGCATGAACAGTAGCGCGCTACACACGTGGTGAGTAAACTCACGGTGAATTCACGGTGAGTTTGAACTTCGAGTTTTAGTTTTCGTGTAGAGCATCCTCACTTGCTCCCACGCGCAAAATTTTCTCACGTGTTCATACGTGGTGAGTTTCAAACTCACGGTGAATTCACCGGCATCTCTATGCATCTTCACATACTTACGGGGAATTCAACGTGAGTTTACTCACCTCGTGTGTAGCGCACTAGTGTACCGTACACGTAGAACATATATTTTACGTATGTAGGTAGGTAGGTATCGGGCTTGGCCCATGACAGGGTTTACCCCACACACAGTACCCTACCCGTGATGGAGCAGTAAACCAATCGAGGAGCCACAGACTGCAGCTGAGGATAGACAAGCCAAATTCCTGCATCGTTCCCGGAAGAAAATTCTCCAAAAGAACGTCAGCCTTCACAGCCAGCTAGAAAGCAAAAGCAGCACCTTGCTAGCTCAGCTACTACAGGGTGTACCATAATATACTCACCGGCTATTTGTGTCTATATCTCCACAGCGGGGAGTCAGTTTCAAAAGCGGTCTTTTGTAACAAGTAGCCAAGGCTTCAAACTTTATGCATGCAAAGTTTTAACTTCCTAGCCTCTCATGTCATAGCGCTGTAAGCGATCAAAGTTTCGGCAGCTTTTTCGCAGGCAAGACAGGCGCCGGCACAGAGTTGGGCATCGAATTTGCATTTTCGTTTCCTTCCTCGTTCTCTTGAGCCTGCTCCTTTCTCCGCCCAACATTTTTACGAACTGTTGAGCTGTCAATGCCCCTGGGATGAAGTATGGGCTGGAATTTCCTCCAGAGGGCTCATTGGACCAGTGTTCTTTGACGACTCAGTCACTGGTGACAGTTATCTCGTAATGTTAGCAGATTTGGCCGGTTATATGTTTGTTTGGCCTGCTGCTGAGGACTGGGGAAGTTTATTTGCAACAGGATGGGGCACCGCCTCACTTTAACCACCAGGCCGGGATTGATAGCACTCTGTGCCAGAAAGTGTGCCAATCTGTACCAGGCCGCCTGCAGAAATGTGTGGAAATTGGGGATTTACAAACTGAGCTGTTTTGATCCGCTTCTGGTTCAGGTATCTCTTTGAAACTTTGCATGCATAAAGTTTGAAGCCTTGGCTACTTGTTACAAAAGACCGCTTTTGAAACTGACTCCCCGCTGTGGAGATATTGACACAAATAGCCGGTGAGTATTTTGTTCTTGTTGTTCTTTTTTTTTTATTTTTTTTTTATTATTTTTTTTTTTATATCTGTTTGTTTTTTTTTTTTTGTTTTCGCGTCGTGTTAGTGATTGGGTAATTGTTGGTTTATTTGTTGTCTGTCATTGTTTCCTGTCGTCCCCTCCTTCTTCCCCCGCCTTTTTTCAGGTCCGACCCTGTGTTTGTTTCTTTCTACTCTCTCAAAGTGGGGGCTTTTTTCCCCCCCCCGGGGGGGCTCCCCTTTTTCCCCTTCCTTCCCCCAGCCCCGAAAAACAGAACAGACACCATACCCTTAAAGACACATGTCCCCTCCTTGTACAACGTAAGGCCGCGCGCTTCCTTCTTCGCCTCCCTTTTTCCCCCCCAGGAGGGGGGGCCTCCGCTCTTACGAGCGAACCTCAAATATGCGATTATGCCGCGTTCACAAGACGTCCATACGCCCGAACGTATAGCCTCCATGGACGTACACATATAAGTCTTGTGTGAACACAGCAGAACAGGTGTTGGTATACGCATATACATACCTACCTGGTCTCTCCAATTTCCAAATATCAGCGCCCAAGTCGCCCAAAATCATAGAACAGTAGGGACCTGCCAAGATACGAGTGAAATCCAACATCTTCACACCAGCCAAAGGTCTCAATTTTGCAGTCAGATCCATTGTCTGTCTGTTCTCAAGCAAAGTCCATAATATACTACTTCCACTCTTCAAATGGCTCAAGTACATTTAGCTGGCATATTTTAATATGCCATAATGCCATAATAATATAATATGCGTTTTTTTTGTGGTGGTTTGTTGTTGATATGGGTTTTTTTGTGATAGTGTCATGGAGTCGGTATGTTATCCTTGTTGCTATTTTTTGTTGGGTTATTGATGTCCTTTTTTTTTTTTTAGTGTGTTTTTTTTTTATGTAAAGTAGAAAAAGTAGTCCTCTACATGCGTTACACACCAAAAAAAACCCAAACAACCCACAATCGCCAGAAATGCGAGCCCGACTTCTTTCTTTTTTGTAAACGAGGAAAGGGATGCCCCGGAGAAGGGGAAAGGGGAACGGTCGGGTTTTTTTGTTTTATCAGGTGGCTTGGAAGGGGGGTTGTTTTTTTTGAGGGGGTGTTTTTTTTTTTGTGTTTTTGTTTTTTTTGTGTTGTTTTTTTTTTTTTTTATTTTTTTTTTTTTTTCTGGTGTCGTGGGCAAAAGGGTGGTACAGTGTTATGCTGAGGTATGGCGTAATTTTTATTTCTGTTAAGTTTTCGCAGTTATTAGAATTACGTATTTTGTATGGTAGCGTTTTTTTTCGTGATATTACAGTTTTCTTGATAATTTTTGTTTTGGTAACGTGTTAGAAAACACGTTACGTTGTTGCCCTAAGAAGTGCCGTTTTTTAATTATGTAAGTATTTTTAGAAGTGAAGAAGTAAGTATTTTCCTTGGTAGCGCTTTTGTCATGATGTCATTGTTTTCATGGTTTGTTTATCTTCTGGTAACGTGTTTGAGAACACGTTACGTTGTTGCCCTATGAAGGGCCGTAATTTATTGTTGTTGCAAGTGTTTTATGTAATGGGAATTTTCATTTGATATGAAGAGGTGAATAAAAGCTTTAAGAAGGAATGAATATGTGGGAAAGATGAATATTTTGCTTTTTTCGTACTATTTTGAAAGTGGGGATTCTCTTCTAAAGAAGGCAAAATCGCAATGAGGCAGGTGGATGGGATCGATTCAGCATGTAAAACTGCATGGTATGGTAGGTTCGCAGAAAGAAACCTGATGCCAACTTGATCCCAAAAAGTTTGGTGCCTGCTCCAAAATTCCAAAGTTTGCCTTCTCTAATGCCAGCACGCCAGCTCGGCCAGCTACGCTGGCCTCGCTTGCTTTGCTGGCGATAACAATTTTCAGAGAGTGTTTCCTCTCTGCCCAGCAGTCTCTTGGTTTCACTGTGGTGGCTGTGATTGCTGGAAGAAAATTTTGCTGCAGAAAGTTGAAGAATGGTCACCTGTGTGGTGAACTGTCACCTCCACTCTGCAGAACATGAATTCTTCTCCAGGATAAACTATGGCAGTCTGAATCGTGAATGTGTGAAGATTCAATGTTGAAAGCCAGCATTGTCATGTGATAAGTGGGGCAACTGTTGGAGTCCAACTTCATTGACTGCATGGCAAAAAATCAAGCAATTATAAAACTGATGCCAACTTTATCCCAAAAAAGTTTGGTGACTGCTCCAAAATTGGTAGCCTTCTCTGATGCCAGCACATCAGCTCGGCCAGCTATGCTGGCCTCGCTTGATTTGTTGGCAATAACAATTTTCAGAGAGTGTTTCCTCTCTGCCAAATGTAATAATAATTGCATCTAAAATTTCTTGCTTTACAGTACCTGATAACCAATATCCCAAAAAAGTTTTATCTCAAAAAAGTTTGGTGAATGCTCCAAAATTGGTAGCCTTCTCTGATGCCAGCGCACCAGCTCGGCCAGCTACGCTGGCCTCGCTTGATTTGTTGGCGATAACAATTTTCAGAGAGTGTTTCCTCTCTCCACTGATATAATACTTGACAGAATGGCTTGATCATGCCTGAATGAATACATACCACACCATAAAACAGTCAGTTTCAAAAGACCCAAAATTACCAACATAATGACGTTTTTATATCAGTGGGCCACATTTTTGCAGCTTTTGAAAGTTTCTCGCTTTAATGTAATCTGATAACACCGATATAATACTTGACCCTCTGAAAATTTTTTGCTTTACAATATCTGATATCACTGATATAATTACTTGACCCTCTGAAAATTTCTTGCATTACAGTATCTGATAACCCCGATATAATACTTGACCCTCTGAAAATTTCTTGCTTTACAGTATCTGATAACACCGATATAATACTTGACCCTCCAAAAATTTCTTGCTTTACAGTATCTGATAACACTGATACAATACTTGACCCTCTGAAAATTTCTTGCTTTACAGTATCTGATAACACCGATATAATACTTGACCCTCTGAAAATTTCTTGCTTTACAGTATCTGATAACACCAATATAATACTTGACCCTCTGAAAATTTCTTGCTTTACAGTATCTGATAACACTGATATAATACTTGACCCTCTGAAAAGTTCTTGCTTTACAGTATCTGATAACACCGTTTCCTCTCTGCCAAATGTAATAATAATTGCATCTAAAATTTCTTGCTTTACAGTACCTGATAACACCAATATCCCAAAAAAGTTTTATCTCAAAAAAGTTTGGTGACTGCTCCAAAATTGGTAGCCTTCTCTGACGCCAGCGCACCAGCTCGGCCAGCTACGCTGGCCTCGCTTGATTTGTTGGCGATAACAATTTTCAGAGAGTGTTTCCTCTCTCCACCGATATACTTGAAGGATTGGCTTGTCATGCCCTGATGGAAACAAACCCCCCCCTAAAACCGGCAGTTCTCAAGACCCCCAAATTCACCAATAATTATGTTTTTATATCAGTGGACCACATTTTTGCAGCTTTTGAAAGTTTCTTGCTATAGTGTAATCTGATAACACCGATATAATACTTGACCCTCTGAAAATTAAATTTTGCTTTACAGTATCTGATAACACCAATATAATACTGCACCCTCTGAAAATTTGCTTGCTTTACAATACCTGATAACACCAATATCCCAAAAAAGTTTTATCTCAATATAA
>JASAMW010001628.1:0-17832 GCA_030247985.1 Epsilonema sp. ZAB3_2 | reverse complement strand
TACCTATTGTCACATTGTCACATCAGCATCAGCATTGTCACATCCTATTGTGTTTCTAGAAGCAGTTTCTGGCGAAGCCGTCATTCGCTGTAACATAATATTCTCCACTGCTACTGCAGAAGCCGACTGACGCCTCGTCTGAACTAGTTAGATCTTTGCCGTTGCTATCACTGGTCGAATTTTGACAAGAAGTAGACTGAGACTCTGACGCTGGAAAAATCATAAGTAATTTGAACTGAACATTCCAATTTGAATGTGTATAATTGCTCCTTACATAATGTACGCACCTTCAGGGATGGTGTCCAGAACTGGGCGCTCCGAGGCTCGAGAGTTTCGGCTCGAACCTTTATGCTCACTATCCAATTCCTCTTGAAGCTCTGTCTGTTTCTTATCATCTACTGCTGTTTCTATGTTGACCTCTTTCGTCGAGATTTGCAATGCGCTGAGAATATCCAATGTTCTGGACAGCTCGACCCTTATCTGCTGGTTAGAAAACTCTAGAGCGTCCACTCTCTCAGCTTTTTGCCTTAGATGCTCCACTTCCTCTGTCAACGACTGAATCTTCAGCTTGATATCATGCTCATTTCTCTCCAAGGTTTCCAGTCGTTGTGAGATCAATTTTAGCATTTCTAAAATTGCAATGGATCACTGAGATTACGTAAGTGATGCTATATTAATTGAGCACCGTATATCGCCTATTAAGAGACCTTACTAGAGCTGCATGTGTTTCCCATCTGCAAGAGATACCTATACAGTATGATCTATTGAATTCAACATCCGACCCGACGATCATTTGGCTGGGCCGAAACACAAAACACACTGCAAGGCATTGTCGCCGGTTATTGCCGAGCGACGTTACAGCTGTACAGCAGCACTACAGCTTATCACAATTATTGCGGAAAAACGATATGAAATGCGCGTGCATAATAAGTACGTACTTACTTACGCAACGGCAACTAATACAGTACGTACGTGCATTCCTACAGCAAAAATACGTATGCACAGGCACAACAAGTAACGCAAAGACGTAAACAAACACATGCACAACCCTAGACTATACAACAGAACAGACGTACATTGAACGCTATACAACATGTAACATACATAGGTACACACACAACACACACTAACACAGTGAATGGAATACCCCATGTTGGCCTGGAACGACAGGTCCCCCAGCCGTAGCAGGCAAACACACATTTTTTACCACTCCGCTATCGACGGTAAACAAACATGGACTAAAACATTGTGTCCGGTTGCGTAACACTTTCCGGCGCTATTTTAATAATGAAATCCCACTATAGTCTGCCCAGTCAGAATTACAGGTGACACAAGTTATTAGTTTCATAGCTACACAAACTGCGTATTTCTGGCCAGACCATAGGAAAGATGATGAGCAGCACTTGACTCAGTTTGGACTGTTCCACTCTATTTCCGATTCCGACATTTCCCATGTTGCTGCTTGTCCACTGATAAGGAAATTTGCAATTGCTCGAGGTGCACACGCATTTCTGAAAACGTAAAACGATTCTGAAAGTACGAACGCTACTACTGTAATTGGTTTTTTCGTATTATACAGTAGCCTATATTATGTACATACATCCGTAAGTATGCCACCTCACCTGCACAAATGTTCTTCCGTCACTTCCATAAATTTTCGTGCAGCCAGGTTGATAGTAGTCCCTGCTAGTAGTGGTGTAGGCATGGCGCTTGATGCTGTTGTCCGGCATCAACTCAAGCACGCAAAACTGGCCCGGATATGTCCGGCCGTTTCCCATGTTGCATTGGTAAGGACTTGGCTGGAACTCTCCCCTTTTCGACGGAAGCCATAGAGAGGATCTGGCATTACACTCTGTGCTCCGTGCAGCCGCAGTCATACTGAAAGTACAGTTCGTTTCCGAACCCTGTGTCATCAGTAGCCCTCCGTCTGTCGCTACTGCTGCTACTGCTAGTACGTGTGGTAGCAACTTTCTGGCACACGCGGGGATGGTAGAGCGCCCTGATAGCTGACGGCCCTGCACAAAAAAAACATCCCAGCTCTTTTCGAAATTCTAACCGCCTCTAAAACTGTATTGGCAAAGTTTCATTGACACTCACAAACTCACCGTTATCGCAGCCTTGTTCATAGGGCCCATCAGGCGATTCGAGAAAGCTCGCCAATGTCTGCACAGAACAGCCGATGGCCAAACAAGTTCGATTCCACTGGTGAAGTTGCGCTTGACTTTGTATTGTGAATCCATCGGAAAAATGACACTGAACCAGATTTTTGCGGCTGTAGCTATGCAAATGTGTCGGCGGATGGCGGTTGTTGCAATGACTGGAGCTGTTGCACACGATGTACGTAACGTCGTTGAATACGGGTGTCCACTGGTTCATGTGGTTCGCGGTCACTTCGTTGCGGTTTTTTTCGTTGCGGACATTTCGTTGCGGACCTTTCGTTGCCGCGGTCACTTAGTTGTGAGTACTTTCGTTGCGGTCACTTCGGTGCGGTTTTTTCGTTATGCGGACATTTCGTTGCGGCCGTCCTCTGGTCATTTCGTTGCGAGAACTTTCGTTGCGGGTATTTTCGTTGCGGGTCATTTCGTTGCCGGTCTAGATTTGGTCATTTGGTAGTGAGTACTTTCGTTGCCGTTCATTTCGTTGCGAGATTTACCAAAGCCTAAGCCTAAGCCTAGCCTGCAACGAAGTGAATGGCAACGAAAGCACTCACTTCCAACTGACCAAATCAGGACCCGCAACGAAATGACCGGCAACGAAGTGACCTGCAACGAAAGTTCTCGCAACGAAATGACCAGAGGATGGCCGCAACGAAATGTCCGCAACGAAAAAAACCGCAAAGAAGTGACCGCAACGAAAGTTCTCGCAACGAAGTGATCACCGCCGCAACGAAATGACCGCAACGAAGTGACCGACAACCAAGTGACCGTATCCCGGTTCATGTCCCAGTCTCTTAGCCACGCTGCACCGGTAGTTTGGAAGCAAGCCTGAAATATTGGCGACCATCTGCCCGCCTTGCTGCGCTTCCATTTGCCAAAACAGCCATCCGCTTCCGTGCAGCTTGCGAGGTCGTGATTGGTAGTATTTCGCTTGGATGGTAGTACACCAATAGAGAAGGTACAGGATAAGGCAAGTATGAAATGGAATGATGATGATGATGATGATATGCCAACGTGTATGAGCAAGAATATGCAAAATGAAGTCGCCATGGAGCATGAACGAGCTGCGTTCAGCTGGTCAAAGACTCATGACTGAGCCGACGACTTGTGCATTCATAAATGGCTGGATGGACAGTATGCGCAATCAGTAACGTACCGTATGTATGTAGTGTGTGCATTAGTGTATACACATAGCAGTCGTCGGAATATGGAATTTCGTGCCATGAGGCTATAACGCATATAACTCGTCAACTCATGCACAGGTGTACACAATGCGCAAAGCTCCCTCATTCCCAAATCCAATTCAATTGCTGCAGTTTCCTCAGTCATAAAAATTCACCTTTTTCATACCGCCAGAGGCGGCAGCAGGATAAAGCGGTTAGCAGGAATGTACTTACGTTGCGCAAAGCCAAAGCAAAACGACACATGGCAATCTCATCAATACATTGCATCTTCAGGTTATATTTGCAACGTACATGGGTGGGTACTGTGTGTAGTGTATGTATGTAATTAGGAGGAATGCGACTCTTACTGACTGACTATATGTACGTACATAGCAGTGTACTGTGTAAGTAAGTACTACTACGTACATACGTAAAATACATGCTCATCAAAAACTGGACTGGACGCGCTTTTGAGGGATAAAGTAGGCGCAATTTGTTCAATCGGTGAAGCAAAAAGCCTTATTGTGCGAGTGTGTAATGTACAGTAGTTGACATATAAAGGTAGTATACTAGTATGGCCCTCCCCAACTCAACGTACGCAACAGTGTGTACGTACGAAAAATCATTTGAATGTGGACAATAATAAACAGATGTAGTCTTCTCTCACTCATGTTCAACTGGACTACTAATACAGAACTAAACTCAGGATTCCCGCTCCGGATTTAGCAGGGAGGATTAGTCCGTGCCCATACTGAAAAAAACACGCGTGGTTTAGACTCGGGGGTTACGCTCAATATAGGCACGGACTAATCCTCCCTGCTAAATCCGGAGCAGGAACTCTTGGAAATACGTACGTATGTACGTACTTTTACCTACCGTACACAATGTACTGTGCGTGATGCGCGCAAGATATTTTAAAATTGCATTGCATGTCTGTTATACACCATGCTATACAAAATACGATCCAATAGTGTACATTACATGTACGTATAGCCTAATTACTCCATTTTTTTTTAGAAAAAATAGGATTTACGTATGTTTACTGCACATTGATGGTTTTCAAACGATGGTTCTATCTTCTAGTAGAGTATGACTTGGCGAATTTTCTGCCACCGGAACCCTTTCGTTGGGGAGGGAGCTGAGGCAAGTCGCTTTTCTCCGCGTGCGGAAGCAGCAAGGGTACGAGAACGCTCTGATTTCTCTCCAGCGGCGGTCGAAAACTCGACTGCGCAGCCTGCTTTTTCTCCAGTTCCGAAGCTGCAGGAGTGGTCGGCAAAGGACTCAAATCGTCCATCTGCTCATCACCATCTGACTCCTCCCTCACTTCCTCCGTTTTGTTGCTCATTTCATCCAGCCCTAAAACAAGAAAAAGAAACTCGACCTAAGGGCGACAGTCAGCACATTAGGGAGGGAGGGCAACTGATGCGTACATAAAACACAATGCGCGTTCAGTTGCTAAGGACAGAATCGCCGATTCCGATTTCAGTCAGCCGATTTGTCGGGTTTGCGAACCTTTTATTATCGCCGAACTTGCCAAACTGCCCGGTTTCCTTTGCAACCTATGCTCCTCCTCCAAAAAGCGCAGCCACATCTCGTGTACAAGCTCCATCGTAAACATGATGCCGGTATGAATTGTGAGCATGCGAAGGACAAACACACCATCTATCCTGACATGATCCGACACGAACTGACGAAGAGAGTCCTGGTAGACCTTCAGATTAAACTCCACATCTGCGATTTCCAGCTTTCGGGCGATAAATCTATGCGGCAGTAGGCATGAATGGAGTGCATAATCCAAACATGTAGTACACGTACTTACGTACATATTACTTGACAACAAACTACTACCTATGTACAGTAGGAGTAGGGTACGTATGCAATGCACAAAAGCCATCAAACAGTACTTTTGTCGTTTATTAGGGTTGAGTGAGCTCCAGATCCAGTAGATGAAGCTGGCGAATGTAAAGAAGGCGAGCACAGTGTACCACATCCAGAGCATGATGAAGATTTTCTCGATGAAAATGTTAATGACGAGGACGCATTGGACGGTGTGTCGTTGCATATTGCCGAGGACGCGAACTTTGAAATCGCACATGGTGACGCGTGGGAAGTTGCCGGAGTCCTGCCACGGGCGTCCCCGCAGCAGATCGCTCAGTACGGCAGCGCCGTACAACTCATAGTCGTCCGTTTGCAGGAAGCGGTTCATGAGGAAAAGCTGACCAAAAGCGTTCAGAACGAATAGCAGCTTCACCGATAGATACAGCGTGGTCATGTACGCTTCGAAGTAGCGCGGATAATTGAGACAGCGCGTCACCCGATGCATGCTCACGTGTCGCGATGCAGGCGCCTTAGTACTTCCCGCTGCCGTGCCATCCGTTCCATTTTGCTGAAACTTACGTCGAAACATGCTCAGCAGATGCGCTGTCAGTCCTGCGATATTTCGCTTTCTGGTCTCCGGATGCAAATTGGATCGATCCTGGATCACCTCGACGATGTCACTTAGCTGAATTCCTGCTCAGCAGCATTTGGAAACGATTTAGGGTGACTACGCATGACAAGACATACGTACAGATGTGTGTACATTTGCTGTACGTGTACGGTAGGTAGGTTGTAGGTATGTAGTACATGTAGTAGGTACGGTACAGTACGTACTTAAGTACAGGATAGGATACAGGTACACAGGTCGTGTGCGAGCGAACGTTAAACGTCAACCTGATTTATCGTTCAGAGCCCGCCACAATATGCAGGGGAAGTAGAAGGCGAAGGCGGAAGCGACCAGAAAGAATGGGCACCACTGGTAGTAGGAAACCTCCATGCTTTCTCTGGCCTCCAGAGACGCTGGAACTGTTGCCTCTTCCATCGGCACGTAATAGGTGTTCTGAGCCCAACAGTATACTTCTAAAATTAAGAAACGTTTTCTGTAGCGGTTGCATAGTACGTGGAAGGGGGGTACTTTTTGTAAATCGAGATAATATGCCTATCGGATTCCCCATCAAAAACTGCATATGTAGATGAAGTTTTAGGAAAAAATTTGTTCAGGCATCATCGAGATATTGATGGGTCAAGGTGGGCAGGTCGCATTTTTGCCGTTTTTCAACGTTTTTAGCCATATTTCAGCAACCGCAGGGCTTAGAGGGCTACAATTTGGTACACACATACATCCTATAGGGACCCAAGACTGGACCAATTTTGAGCCCAATCGGCCACCTGTGTGGCGAGATATAGCGTCACAAAGTGCATTTCTGTATATTTTGCACCTGTTGCAAATTTAGTTTTTTGAATACCACGGCGTGAATACATGCCCTGCACGGGGTAAAATTTTGACAGAACGTAGAGAAGGGTTAGGCCTAAAAACTTTAGTACTACCGCAAAAAATCTCTATAATGAGAATTGGGACTACAGTCCTCTCGAATGGTGAAAAATGCAGCAAAAATTTTCCCGCCTTTTTTATTTTTCAAGATAAATGAGCAATACCACTGAAACATTTTCCTCGTAAGTAGCCTATCTTATGTAGAATTTGATGTAGATTTCAAAAATAAAATTGTTTTTCCCAAAAAATTTAACCCCTAGCATATAATTTTGCAAAAGTAGTATATTTTTGTGAATTTTGGGTAAGGGTTAATTTTTTTGGGAAAAGCAATTTTATTTTTGAAATCTACATAAAATTCTACATAAGATAGGCTACTTACGAGGAAAATGTTTCAGTGGTATTGCTCATTTATCTTGAAAAATAAAAAAGGCGGGAAAATTTTTGCTGCATTTTTCACCATTCGAGAGGACTGTAGTCCCAATTCTCATTATAGAGATTTTTTGCGGTAGTACTAAAGTTTTTAGGCCTAATCCTTCTCTACTTTCTGTCAAAATTTTACCCCGTGCAGGGCATGTATTCACGCCGTGGTATTCAAAAAACTAAATTTGCAACAGGTGCAAAATATACAGAAATGCACTTTGTGACGCTATATCTCGCCACACAGGTGGCCGATTGGGCTCAAAATTGGTCCAGACTTGGATCCCTATGGGATCTTTCCGCGTGCCAAATTGTAGCCCTCTAAGCCCTGCGGTTGCTGAAATATGGCTAAAAACGTTGAAAAACGGCAAAAATGCGACCTGCCCACCTTTACCCTTGAATCTCGATGTTGCCTGAACAAATTTTTTCCTAAAACTTCATCAACTTATGCAGTTTTTGATGGGGAATCCGATAGTGTTGTGTTGGACGTCAGACCAGAGAGGAGGGCGAGAGGCGGTCGACTGGATGCGGAAGCGGGATAGCAAAGAACTGACTTTATTCCCTGCGCGCCGTCTATTTATACGGACGCGGACAGGAAATTCCATGTCAACGGCTAGCATTTCCTGCTGCCTTGTATGCATGTATGTACTACATATCACCATCCCCTCTCCAATGGGGCCCTAGGGGAGAGAGTTGCTAGGTCTCTGCCATGATGTCCAAGGTCGGGTTTGGAAGTCCCAGCTGGATTCTGATTGTCCGCCTGCTTCCCCGCCTCCACTGCATTTGACTTGTCTTGTCTGCAGCAACTGGAACCATCACATCCTAGGCTGGTGCTTCTCCCGCGGAGCGCCTGACTCGCCTTGCTGTGAGGATCGGTTGTTGCTCCTTTGCGGTCAACGCCTGCTGCTGTGGCTCGAGCGGTTGTAGTAGTAGTAGTCCCGTTGGTGCAGCTTGGATCGGAGTCCTCTGCCGCTGTCAGGACTTGTCCCGTCTTCCTTGAGGGATCCGCTTCTCCTTGGGGCCACGCCACTTTCTCCTCCGACTTGAGATCCCTTGTGGCCAGCAGGTCTTCTTGAGCCTTTGCCCCTGCACTCCTCTGGCTTGGTTGGACCAGGAAGAAGATGCAGGCTCCCATGATCGTCGCCGTCTGCTTTATATGCTCCGCTCCCATCGTCCTCCTTCGGCTGAGCAGGCGGGGTTTCCCTGAAGTCGCCTGGGTGGTAGATCCACTGAGCCGTCAGCCAATGATGTGTTGAGAGAGCTGGACCGGAGTCGACTGGACGCGAGAGAGACGATGCAAAGAACTGACTTTATTCCCTGCGCGCCGTCTATTTATACGGACGCGGACAGGAAATTCCATGTCAACGGCTAGCATTTCCTGCTGCCTTGTATGCATGTATGTACTACATATCAGATAGGCATATTATCTCGATTTACAAAAAGTACCCCCCTTCCGCCTATACTACAGGCTACTCTCAATCCTTACAGAAAACGTCTCTTAAACCAAAAACTGTGTGAATACGGCGAATTAGTACTTATGTAGAACCAAGACATGAAGGCTCTCGGCCTTACAGTTCAAGATAATTTTCAAGGTGTACACCTGAATATTGTTCCCAGCCGGATTGATATTCTGCTGGAACCCAGCATTCCAATGGTCGACCTCCCCACATTTTGAAGCTGACAACAATCGCGCAGACGATGACAAAGGTGCTCGTATAGTAGTAGTTGAGGCGATCCAAGAAGTCATCATCATAGGATGGTTGGAAGAAGGACAATGTGCCAATGATATCGCTAAGCATGATAGTATGTACTGTAACAGCTGCTAATACCTGCCAGTGCACATCTTGGTTGGAGTTGCCATCGTGAGTGTTACTACGTAGATTAAAGCACTTATTATGCAACCTCCTGCAATAAAGGTAACCTGATCCACTGCAGTTCTGTTGGCGTAAAGCTAATGTACGATATCTTGGTTTTCGTTATTTGGGCTTGTGTGGTTTCGCCTCAAAAATTACAGCACGTTTCAATCAATCAATATCTTTGTTCAACAAATGAAAAAAGAACTACAATAAAATGTTTATTGAAGCTATGAAATGCGAAGATTTATTTGGACAAAGTGTGGGTGAGTTGAAGGGCAACAATGGTGCTTTAAATGTCCTGAAAGTGTCACTCAAGAGGCCTTTTATGTCGCTATGAATCCATCTCTTCTTTTCCCAACCTCAACAGATTTTCGGCGCGACAGATTTGTCAACTGTCAACACCTCAACAGATTTGTCTCATAAAATGACACGACACATGGCATGACACGACACGACTTTGTCAACACCTCCTCTGCAAATTTTTCTCTGCAATGACACTAAGCAAGCAAAAGCAAACTAACAGAGGTACAGACACCAAGAATTTATAGACTATCAATTCTTTGCCTTTATCTAAGGTTTAGGGGTGGGGCTTTACTTCATACACAACACAAACACATCGTCAGTCAAACATGCCCCTTTTGATTTTCCCCCTTACATGGGAATAGAGTATCTTTAGATAAAATACTGTACTTATAAAGTAAGCTGCTTTGTTAATGGCCATCTTCGCTAATACGTCATACAGTCATATGTACTACTGTGATACCGTATGTACGCAAATCATAAATAACATTATCAGCATAGGCCTATGTTATGTACGTACAACGTTACATCAGCAATCAGACACTACGTACCTATGCGCATTATGCATCAGAAAAACGACGTTATTACGCCACAGCAGTAAGCTTACTCATCTTCACTTGTTGTGCAAATTGCATGCAATGAACGCACGCTGTAACATGGATTGCAGCATAGATAAGAAGGATAAGACTCCTTGCCGTGTTGTTCCTTCCGCTATGTAGGTAGTATCGTTCGTCACGTCGGACCCACTGTCAATTACTGTCACCTTTGATCGCAAAGGGTGGCTAGGCTTAGCTGGAATCAATTATGATTAAAGGCAAGGGGTCCCCTACACCGACTTTCGAATTTAAAGTTCAAACCAATTTTATCATAAACTACATTTTTAACCGAGTCTTTTGCAAAAAACCGCTTTTCAAAATTCCTATCCGTTCATGAGTTATTCGAAGATAAAAATCGATAAATTTCAGTATTGAAGCGGTCCTCGGGAACCACTACGGTAGTTAACTACGTAGTTAACTACCGTAGTGGTTCCCAAATCCGTCTTCAGTACTGAACTTGACTGAACTTTGCACACCGACAACTCGTGAACGGATAGGAATTTTGAAAAGCGGTTTTTTGCAAAAGACTCGGTTAAAAATGTAGTTTATGATAAAATTGGTTTGAACTTTAAATTCGAAAGTCGGTGTAGGGGACCCCTTGCCTTTAATTCCAGATGTGGAGGTGGTATGCTTCTTCTGACTGCTGCCGCTGTGCTTCTGGTTTCTGGGACTGATGCGGCCTGGCAGCCATCTGGTATATTGCTATGTACCAAAAATATATAATTCTGCTTAGGGGAAGAATGGACGGCTTAGTGTAAACGAAAGAAACCATCCCTGGCGCAGATTCGCCCCATTGTAATGGGTTTTTGAAATATCCAATACAATGGATATCCAATTCATTGGGTTTTACGAAACCATTACATTGGGTTTTACGAAACCATTACAATGGATATCCATTACATTGGGTTTTACGAAACCATTACATTGGGTTTTACGAAACCATTACAATGGGTTTTACGAAACCATTACAATGGGGAAACCCAATGTAATGGATTCGTAAAAATCGATTATTTCGCGTCGTAAAACCCAATTATTTGGGAATACCAAAGCACGCCATCCACTCACAGAACCAAGAGTCGTAGCTCGTAGACGATCTTCCTTGCTTGTCGGCGTGCTTTTTCGTCGAAAATCGAACAGAATCAGGCATGGCTGAATATTTTTCGAAGCGACAAATCTTTGAAATCTGCGAGAAACTTGAAGACCGGTCAATTCTTCAGAATCTCCTCAGCAAAGTAAAGGAATCGTATCATCACCAACTAGTGGAAGGTCTGGCGAAATTTTGTGATGAATTCTGCGGTAGCACTGACTGTGACAAGACGATAGAAACGGTCCACGCTGCGTACATTGATCTGGTGAAGAAATCTATGAAGGCGAAGCCACATCTTCGCCAGCTCTGCCTACTAAACAGCTGGAATATGGAAATGACGAAGGTTCAGAAGGGGTTGCTTGGTAATCTGTTGGATTCGGAGCAACTGGATGAGGTCCAGTTGGCCAAGAATCGCCATTTGCTGCTAACGACTATCAATTTGGTAACGGGGGAAGCATTCAAACTTTTGCAGGCGCAGTCTCTCCAAATCGGCGCCAGCTATAATGTACGTACTGACCAGTTGGAATTTCGTTTCGATGACAATGACGGCTTGATGATTGTGGGTGGGGGTACGTTGGCGCTTCTTGTGAAACGGTGGACTAAACTGAAGAAGCAGAATAATTCGTACAGTAGGGGAAAGTTTCGCAAGCTTCTTCATATGGTAACGATGATAAAGATGACAGCCGAAGAAAAGAGGAAATTCTACCCGTCACTTGCCTTGAAGTACCTAGAGGTGCGCGACCGTGGCTTCATGTACGTGCCCCACAGCGCCTTCCTTCCCTTCCTACGCACCTTGAACGGCTGCATTGTACGAAACACAAACAGGGAAATGTTCGCAGCCAAGGGCGACGTCATCATCAAAGATACTGTAGCAAAAGTGAAAAGCAATAGGGAGCAGCTGTTGCGGCTGTTTCGACAAGCCATGCGACTTGCGCTGAGACGCGAAGGACGCATCAGCAGCTCTCTAGTCGTTACTGACACACTCATTGACCAATTCTATGCCGATTGGGTGCCAAAACTTACCCACTCAAGAATCAACGGCAGCGTTCAAGCCCACATGCTTGAGGTTCTAGAGAAGTCTGGGATGAAACGAAAAGGAGGCGCTTTGCTCCGCGATCAGCTCTACAATTTTGCTAAACGAAGACTTGAAAAAACCGTGTGATTTGTTGAATGTGCGCATGTAAGAAATATACAATATAGTAGACACATGTCACCTGTATTCACCTTGCTCTATATGAGCAGTTGTCGTTTCGACCTCCCCGCAGAATTTGAGCTGTAGTTATCACAAAGACGCAAAGCACGCTGAAGCAATTTTTTAACGCATAGTAGGCCGAATTTTGAGCTGTAATTATCACACACACACGCAATATAATTGCTTCGGCGTGCTTTGCGTGTGAGTGATAACTACAGCTCAAATTCGGCGAGGAGGTCGAAACGACAACTGCTCTTATGGAGTAAGGCGAATTGTACCGTCGAGTATCACGCACCACAGCGAAATTTGGGTAGAGATCACCTTCAATAATCTTTGCGTCTTCAGTGAGTGGGCGAAAATTCATTCATCACGGCTTGGCAACGAGGGTAGAGTGTAGAGTAGAGAGACTTGCGTCTTTGCTTCACCAGGAGTGTTGGATAGTATTGCATTTTCATTATCGATTTGTCAAAAAACATCGCGATGATTATCCATTGCAGAAAAACGGCTGAAACAAGCAAACACTTTGTTACCTTGCGAGCAAATCAAGTGAAGAAGTTAGGTACTGTGGGGTAAACTCGGCCACCTAGTAATCCACACCGGTCCCACCCTCGCATTCAGCCGTTAGGTGTGATGGGTCCCGTAACGAATGCGTCTAAAGATTACGGTAACGACGAAGCGCGCAGCGAGCAGAAGAACAAACGAAGAAAAGAAGAAACAAAAAAGCTGCGCGCTTCGTCGTTACCGTACCCTGTAGGCGCATTCGTTGCGGGACCCATCACACCTAACGGCTGAATGCGAAGGTGGGACCGGTGTGGATTGCAGGGCGTTCTTTCTACGTGGGTGACCGGGTTTGCCTGACAAAATAAACCGGTCGGGCTTACCCTACGATACCCAACTTCAACCGATGGTAATAATTCGGGTCATGCCATCTTGCCACTTCTTTTCATTTGGAAGTTGGGAAGTCATCGCTTTTGTCCCCACAGTTTCATTTCAACTATGCATATTTGAACCATAAGCCTGCTCAGTGATCGACACCTGCCTCGCACAATTGTTCTACATGACTTGTGAATGCACCATTAGCATTGCATAAGGAAAGTCAGACAGCGGGGAAAAGTCGGACTCCAAGCTTTCTCACTATTCGCCTTGCTCCATAAGAGGAGGTACCGTGTTCGCCCGCCGTGCCGAATTTGAGCTGTAGTTATCACATACACACGCAAAGCACGCCGATGCAATTTTTTATGCAATGTACGCCGAATTTTGAGCTGTAGTTATCACAGACACACAAAATAATTGCTTCGGCGTGCTTTGCGTGTGTATGTGATAAACACAGCTCAAATTCGGCAAGGCGGGCGAAAACGTTACCTCCTCTTATGGAGCAATGCGAATAGACCTGGTCCAAACAATGACCACCCTTTCTTCTGGTGAATTTGGACCAGCGCGTGACCAGAGTGACATCATGATAACTGCAGCTTTTTAACTTTTTGGAGGAAGCGAAAGGAACAAAGTTGAAACCAAGCATTCCATATCACACGTTATTCTAGATCTAGGCGATGCAGAATAAAGTGGTCAAAAACGCCATGGCTAATAATTTCAGAGTCCTTGACAATTAAATAACCGCTTGCGTCTAGGTGTTCTCAGCGGCGAGATATCACCGATTTTCTTATGAAATAAAATCGCCAAAATGGGCGTAGACCATTGGGCAATGCTAAACCTCGCAAACGCCCGATAATCAAAATAGTACAAATATGCATACGTGACAAAGACGATAAAAATGCGCATCGGGCGTACATGGTCGTGGGGTGTCATGGTTTGCGTGGTTTAGCGCTCCCAAATGTCTTCGCACATGTCAGTACATAAGGAAATCGTCGATAACTCGCCACTGAGGGCGCCTAGACGCAAGCGGTTTTTTATTGCCAATGCCGCTGAAAACTAGCCGAACCGTTTTTGACCGCTTTGCACTGCATCGCCAAGATCCAGAGATATATCTATAACGTGCGTTATGGACTATGGAGTGCTTGATTTCGACTGTAGCCTAGAATATCTGCAGTTGTCAATCCGTCGCTCTGGACACTAGACTCGCTTGCCTATGCAACTTTGAGTGCCCGACCTTGCCCCCAGTCCGATTTTCCCCAAGCTAGCCCACAGAAAGTCGAAGTGGTCAAAGCAAAACGGCACGAGCTTACATGCGAAACTGTGGCCGATGGGGAGTGACAGTGCACTCACTGACAATCAGTCAGAGTTGACAATCAGTCAGGGAAACAAGTATTCCATCCGCTCGTGTTAGTCTTGAGAAGCAATGACATCCTAAGAAGAAAAGTTTCCTCAATCAAACACGTACAGCCCATTTCATTAGTGCATGAATTTTTTTGAACGGAAAAAATGAATAAAAAAAATTTTGGTTCTACCCAAAAAATTTTTTAGCCAGAAAAATTTGTCTGTACATCTACATGTTTGCGCGACATCTCGGAAAACGTACCTGATTTTCGGCGTCCGTCAGATTCGGCTCATGCTCTGAAGAAAGAAGCAGAGAAAAGAACAGAATAGAAAGTCCAGAATTTTTTCTGTCTTTGGCGCGTAAATACTCGGTTATTTTTTGAAATATTCTTACATAAAGAAGAAACCATGCGTTTTCTTGGCTACAATCGTGGCACTAGCATGCCGATCAAACATATTTCTTGCTTTTGGTTTTGAGTGGAAGGAAGCTGGATTAGATATTAGATGTCCGTGTGCTGGTCCACGGTTCACGCTCAAGTATTCCTAGACCTCGTGCTCCGGTGGAGTACGGTCTAGATCTCCTTGCACGCTTCCTTCATGTATTTTGCGTTCATTCGCGCTCTAAACGGAAAATGCATGTTTACGCGTTTTTCTACTGCGCCCTTTTTTGCATAGACAGCTAGAAAAACTTGGAATTGAATCAGTACAAAGGCGGAAGGTATCGCAATTGTCTATAGCCAAGAATCAACGGCAACAGAATGGGAAGACCCAGAGGCAAGACCAATTATCAAAAGATCAAGGACAAACGCTATCGCCGGGTATGTTTATTGTATTTCTGCATGACAAGTATGTTGCATGTTTGGTGATTGGGATGACCACTGCATGTAGTGAGTGACCCCGTTGCAGCGTCAGATGTTGTACCATCGGGTCACAAAGGCGAAACAACTGCGCCAATTCATGGGCGCGAAATGTTGCTGCGAGTCGCTTCTTCTTGTGATTTGTGAAGACAGGAATGAAGCGTTCTATCAGCATCAGCGAGATGGCGTACTCATTGATGGAAAGCATTGGGTGACTAACGAACCCAAAGAATTCATGGATGCATTTCGCGCTCTCTACGAGGCTAGAAAAGCAAAACAGATTCCTGAGGTGCATATCATACACAAAACAACACACAGTGCACTCAATTTGCATCTGACAAGCATGCGTAGATGAGCGCATAAGCAATAAACATTCCAGGACACCGACCATGATGAAGAAATGGAAGACGTGGAAGACCATCCGATACTGGAGCAGGAGGAGCAGCAGGAGATGCAGGCAGAGGAAAGTTCTGAGAGTGCGGGTGAGCCAACGACCATCATGCAGCAGCAGCTACAGATATCTGGAGCCAATCAGCAGCAACAACAGATTCAGATATTTGGAGGCAATCAACAGCAGCAGCAGCAGCAGCAGCAGCTTCAGGCACCTAACGATGAGCAGCAGGAACAAGCCCAGGGCAAGACGCCAATAAACTATCACATGACAAGTTTTTGTGCAAAACATGCACCTTTTTAAGCACGTTTTTTTTCTATAGCCAGTGGCAGTGGCTCCAATCAGGGACCGCATCAGCAGGCCCTGACAGAGGTGCTCATGCCTAGCATGATGGGTGAGGGTGGCGGCATCAATCTGCGCATCATTGGCAGTAACCCCTTGTTGAGCCAAGCTGCCCTGCCCTCTGGCTGGCGAATCGAAGATGATAGCGGAATCCTGTCCAAGAAGGAGCAGATCAACTACAATCGGCTAGTGCTGGCGTCTAATAACATCGTCCTCAACGACAGCATGCTGAGCGATGATGATAAGCTCGCGTTCCAAAAGCTCACGCTGAAGAATAAGGGCATTCTAATCTAATTGCAGGCACATATTTCCGTATTTGAAAACTCGAAAACACATATAGGGCCTAGCTTACTGGTTGTTCCTGAATCAGCACATGCACAGTTTCCATTCGTTTTCAGCACACAATAACGTTGGCAGATTTCGTTCCTTTTCAGCACACAATAATTTTGGCATTCATATTGCGCACAGTGTTAAATTTGCTTCTAAAACAAGGAATAATTATTTAAGTCAGCATCATAGGGTACTAGTTGGTCTGGTTTTGTTCGTTCCTTGAGGTTCCTGTTTTTTCCTATAAGCTACAGTAAGTATTTCTTTCAGTTTGTTTCGTTTACAGTTCCCAACTATTCAATTGTTTATTGAACAGTGGCAATAAAATCGTAGACTTCTTCAAAATTTGGGCGGAGCACACATTCGCGCATTGCGTTATTTACGAAAAGGTCAATAATGAACGTTTTCTGCATGCAGCCGCACGTGGACCGCTATATTACTAAACTACGCTTATGGACGCTAAACTTTTATGACGCTGATACCAGGTGAGGCTTAGTTTGCACGCAACAGCAGACTGAGCAACAAGTTTTTGTTCCACTTCGCACCATATTATGGGTTATTCCTCTAACAAAGAGGAATGATATGCATGACGGAGTATTTACAACAGTAAGCACAAAGTTTTCTTGCCATTTCGCAGCAGATACAAAGTTCCAGGCTGCAATTGAGTATGTGGAAGAAAGTTTCATGACATCTATCCTGCAATTTTTTCATGTTGGAGTCCACAAATAAATAAGGGGAAAGATTGAAACACTTGCCCCTCTTCTGACGCTTTTGATTGCTGTACTTTACTAGCGAAAGCGACAAATACAGCGATTGTATGCCAATTCTGGCTTCTGATTAGCAATAAATCCGAAAAAAATCACTTGGCAATAAAAGTACAATTCCTCCTTCCTCAGCAGACCTGCAAAAAACCCGACCTCTGGTGTAAAATTTTTGTAATTTTTATAACTTTTGACTTCCGTCCTATGCTTGTGTTGAAGAACGTGATCTCAGCCGCACCTGGTATGACCGTCTGATGCTATGCGCAGAATGACGTGTCCATATTGAAGGACTTGTTAATTTAGCTGTCCATGAGCCACACACCGCAGGTATTTGAAATTTTGAGTCCGAAAAGATTACTGCGTTGCAACGTTACGCCGCATCACACGTACAGGTTACGCTGGACGAGAACAGAGAAATTTCCACATAAAGTTCGGCGTAACTTTAAGTGTCAATAAAAAATAACGGCAAAATCACAAAGTAAACTTGCGACAGTGAGACACCTACTTTGGTCCTGCTACAAATAACGTGCACTAGGGTCGCTGATCTGAGCCCGGCATAACTCCATGTTAGTTGACAAAAATGTCACACGAGCCTTTTCCCAACACGTCTCAGGCGGCATCATGAAGCCACATTCATACCAGGTATGCCCCTTTTATCAACACTCGTGTTTTTCACGATATGCGTTGAGGTTACTCGTTACGAGGTAGCTGCTCCTATTGTTTCAGGAGAATTTTTTATCGATAACCTAAATTTACTGGATATCGATATGAATCTACCTGAATAGGCAACAATCTCGTAATGGCGTACAGAACATATCGTGCTGAGGTAGGGGACGGATTATGGCTCATTCACACTAACTCCT
>JASAMW010001626.1:0-35812 GCA_030247985.1 Epsilonema sp. ZAB3_2 | reverse complement strand
TGGCCGATTGTTCGACTCCGATCAGTGTCGCCAACTTGCTGAAACTGTGAAAGCTTCTATTCTTAGGCTGAAGCAGGGATCAAACGATATCCAGTTACTGGTTGGCGTACATGTGTCATTGTGCGAACAGTTTCCAGCTGTTTTGATAGGGTAAGATATGAGAGAATTTCTCTGTGTAGAATTACACCGCCTTTTTACCATTTGTGGATGTATTCGCTACTTGCGCTGAGAATTACGGGTGGTGTCGCGAGCTGACCCCCTTCTATTTTTTTCATGCTCCGGGGTCTGGAAAAACAGAGGGGTCCGCTCGCGTCCACCTATGATGCTTAGCGCAACTAGCGAATATTGTCATTGAGGGCTGTGCAAAAATTGATAATTTTGATGGCGGTTTCACACACCACGCAAAATGCGACCTGACCCATTGTGTGCTGTACTTTTTTGAAGCATTTTACGTGCTGGTGCCGCATTTCTCGTCCTGCCTGTGTATGAATCTGTGGATTATTTGAGGAAATACTCAACAGATGCAAAGGTTGATCTGATCTGTACGACAAAACCGTTCCAGGTATTTTCTGTATGGTGTTGTGGGGGTAAATCCGTCACTTACCGGACGGTCAACAAACCGGTAACAGCTGAGCGACTTGTTGACAATAGTGACGGCTTGGCGCGGTATGTGTTAAAAACTGCCACGCACTTTTTCGCTGCTAAACCAAATGCCGAAATATTACACTGTTCGGTTTTACCCCATTTGTTTCGAATCTATGATTTTTTGAAATGCATTCGAATTTATGAAATCTGCATGTAACAATGGTAGTGTGGGATAAATTCGGACGGGTTGCTTAAAACGATTTTGTTTTAGGGATGCTGGAATCTTGCAAACGTCTCCCCTCTCTACGATGACGTAATTATTGGACGGTGGGATCAAAACTACGTAGAGCGTTGTACAACTGACGCTCTTGCTTTTTTGGCTTACGTCATTCGTACATCGGGCACTACTGGGGAACCAAAAATTGTGCGCGTTCCGCACTCGTGCATCTCGCCAAATATTTTGGATTTCAGGTAACTGAGCAAATTTCAGTTTGGAACTTGGCGAAACAGCTTTATTTGCTACTTGCGCTAAGAATTTTAATGAGTGGTCGCGAGCTGACCCTTCTGTTTTCAGTGCACTTAAAATAAAATGGGGTCAGCTCGCGACCATCCAATTCATAGCGCAAATAGCGAATAGCACGTGATGTTGCGCTCCCATCCTAGCGCTCGTGAGTGTGCTCACCACGTGTGTATGGCTCACTGCCAGGATTACATAAGATAAAGATATTGGTACTACTGTATGTTTATTTATAGATTTATAGTTTGCATTCCTGGCACAACGGTTATCGGGTATGCCTTGTCTATTCTAGACATCGCTTCGACATGCGTTCTGAGGATGTGCTATTTCTCTGCTCACCACTCAGTTTCGATCCTTCCATAGTGGACATATTTCTCTCGATCTACAGCGGATGTGAATTGCTAATTGCAGAAGAAAGTGTTAAAGCTGATCCCGTACAACTGGCTGACTGCCTCTTTGTCCGCAATTCTGTCACCGTCTTGCAGGTAGGGTACTGTGGGGTAAACCCGGCCATGGGAAAGTCCAACCACCTAAGTTTCAGGGCTGCATATCTCAGTAACCAATCGACCGATTGAGACAAATTTACTTCAACCGACTCCTTGACCTCTCGTCTTTCAAGGGAGCTACTTGGTTCATGATTTGCTGAAACGGGAAAGGAGTTTAGATGGCCCGGCCCGGATTTACCCCATGACCGGGGTTACCCGTGATAAAATATCGCAACACGACCAATTGCGGTTCGCACCCGTTTAACCCGTGAGTTTGATGCTTCAATTGATCACCACCTGTTTGCGTTTTTTAATTTTCAGCTCACCCCGTCCCTGCTCATGCGATTCGAGCCTGAAATCCTGAGGCGCTCCATTTTTGGCTCCAAGTCTACCCTACGCGTGTTGGCCTTAGGAGGTGAGGCCCCTCCGCCTTTGGCTTGGCTGCGACAGTTTGTACACAGTCGCAACAGGACGCGCGTATTCAATTTGTACGGAATTACGGAAGTTTCCTGTTGGGCTGCTTGTCAAGAAATCACTCATGCTTTGCATTGGTACGTTTACCGCATTGTAAAGTTGTATTGGGTGTTGTGGGATACTTTCAAACACCGAACCGAGAGAGACTTAGAGGGTATTATGGGGTAAATCTATTATTTTATTTATTGGGTAAACCCGGTCTGGTTCATGGGTAAATCTGTCCAGCTAAACTTCAGGGCTGCATATCTCAGCAGCCAACCAATATTATGAATCGATCGATTCCTTGAACTCTCCTGCTTTCAAATGACCTGTTTGATTCATCACTGGCTGAAACAAGATGGCCGGGTTTAACCCAATTGCCGAGTTTACACCACAGTACCCAACAGACAGTGCATAGTATTCCCCAAATTTTGCAGCAATGACGTCACCGATGACGCTATCGGCATCAGTGGTTGGCTGTCCCATACCTCATATGAAGTTCGACCTCTCTCCTTACTCCAAGAAGATTACTCGCAGAATAGAGGAGAACTCTTCATTGGAAGCGACGTCCGTAAATGTCTCCTTCCGGGCGAGAATTCTCTGGCTGCAGTTCCAGCGTTAAGAGCTACTGGGGATTTGGTGACGGTCTCAGGAAATGGCATGCTGAGATTTCTGGGAAGAAAGGATGAAACGGAAACGAAAAGAGCGGGGAAAAGGATCAGCTTGAAGGAGATTGAGCAAGTACGTAAACGTACGTGAGGTACTGTGGGGTAAACCCGGCCACCTGAGCTCCTGTGAACTCGCTGTTTCAGCAAATGATGAACCAAATAGCTCATTTGAATGAGGACAGTTCAAGGAATCGATTGATATCATACTTATCTCAATCGGTCCATTGGTTGCTGAGATATGCAGCCCTGAAGCTTAGGTGGCCGGATTTTTCCGTGGCCGCGTTTTTGCCCCATAGTACCCTACCAAACATAAATAATGTTGTGTTACATCTTTTTCTAGGTTGCACTATCTTGCCCTGATGTGCAATGGTGTAGCTGCATATTGGATGTTAGCGATTTACTTCTGCTGGGAGTGCAAGCGTGCTCTTCATTATCATCAGATAGCAATGCAGGAAGAGTGATGCTGGCTGATGTACGCTCGAAATTGAGACGGACTTTGCCAGGCTACAGCCAACCTGATCTGATTTGTCTAGTGGATGGCATACCGGTCAATTCGCACGGTAATAAAGTAGGGTACTGTGGGGTAAACCCCGCCATGGGAAAATTCGGCCACCTAAGCATCAGGACTGCAGATCTCAGCAACCAATGGACCGATTGAGACGACTATTATATCAATCGATTCCTTTCACTCTTCCCCTTTCAAATGAGATACTGTACTTGGTTCATTATTTGCTGAATCTCGAGGAGTCTCGGTCTTCGTTTTATGGCTTTGTAGGCAAATTGGATAAGACCAAGTTGGCAAGTCAAATTCGCAGCAACGCGAAAATGCCTTCCACTTTTGTGGGTGAAAATGGCAAGCTACCACACGGATGGAATTTGTCGGAGCTCTTGCGATTTCGCTTGCAGGTACCGTACGTAACGTTTCTATTTATTGAGATTGGGCAGGGGGAAATTTTTTTCTTGACCTACCACTGAGAAAATGTGGACAGGAAGAATTTCGTGTGCAATGAATGCATGGACTTTTCCATGCATTTTTGTGCTATTTTGCGCGAAAGTTTCCGCTACTTAGAATATCTCCACATTCTTTCAGTGGACCGATTCTATGTTCTGCTTGTTGAAGCTACTTACGTATGTGCTTTTTCAGCACTTTTACCCCGATATTTCCGCTAAAAGTACCGGCGATTTTACCTCCAAATCCATAAGAGAGCTTGCTGGGCTTGACTCTATGAAAAGCGTTGCACTTGTCGCTCTGTTGGAGCGCGATATGCGCCGAACGTTACCTGATGCTCTACTGCTGCTACTGGGAGGTGCTACCTCGGCGGAATTCACAGTCTATTTGGAGAGAGTAATGGGGGCAGAAAAAGAGATGAGCGAAGAGATAAGTGTGTCCACTGATGGGATACGAAATATCGAAGAGAGATCAGCTCAGGTCAATGAGAATAGCAGGACTACTGGAGCGAAGATGCCAGAGGTTATGAGATACAGATTGAAGCCGGTATGGAAATGGAATTCAGGGAAATGCATTGATGCCTCACCGATCATTGGAGAAAGGTATGGTATTGGATGGATGTTGTTATATGTGGGGCATCTAGTGCACTGCGTGCATTAGTATTTTCCGGTTTCCCGGTGCATTTTCCCCCCCCCCCCCCCCTCCATTAGCGAAGTTCAATGCATAGCCCCTTCCCCCTATTCTATGCGTGCGTAGCCATCCTCCTCTTCATAGTCCCAATTCGCTGTGTATAAAAATGGATACTCTGGGGCAAACCCCACCCTGACATGGGGTAAACCCCACCAACAAGCACTAAACGCCGTTCTTTCAACGTGGGTGGCCATGTTTACCCCACACTAATAGAACCCAACAACCGACCGGGTTTACCTCATGATACCGTGGCATGTGGTATTGTGATTTATGAACGAACATCCCTCGCTAAAAAGTGCATATATCAATTTTTAGAACAACCCCGGAAGGTTCCGCTGCTGTCGTTTTCATCGGCTCCCACTCGGGCATTTTTGCGGCGCTACACGCAGACACGGGCGCTGTTTTTTGGCAACGCGGCAACCTGGGTCGCATTGTGGGCACTGCCTGTCTCACTACTCTGCAAGGAGAACAACAGTTCGTCGTGTTTGGCAGCTACGACAAGGCAGTGTACTTTTTGAATGCGGAAACTGGGGAACTGCATTGGCGCTTTGCAACGGAAGATATTGTGAAATCGGAGCCTGTGGCGCATGCAAGCAAGACGAGAATTTTCGTCGGAGGGCATGATAGATGGATGTACTGCTTGGATTATCAGGTAATAAGGAAATGTGATAAGTAGGGTTAGGGTACTACTGTGGGATAAACCCGGCCAAGGGAAAGTTTCAGGGCTGCATATCTTCTTAGCAGCCATTGGACCGATTGAGACAAATAGTATGTATCAATCGATTCCTTGAACTCTCCTCTTTCAATTGAGCTATTTGGTTCATCAATTGCTGAAACAGCGAGTTCAAAGGAGTTTAGGTGGCCGAGTTTTCCCCGTGGCCCGGTTTACCCCACAGTACCCTATACTGTACGTGAAGAAAACGTGATGAGAACGTGGAACCTGTGATCTTGATGTTTCACGTAAGAATTTTGTGTACGAGAATAATGGCGCTTCCGTGCTATTCGTGACGTGGCACCTCATGAAGGGTATTTCACATTGGAAGCAAATGCGTTCTATGTACTTCTAACGTATCCATCGCTGTCCATGCCTTCCCATATGTCGAGCAATGGGCACGCCGAGCGTACGCTCAGCGCATATCTCCTATGTGAATGGTCCTTCACCTCCACCAACAAGCCATGTTGCTCTTTTCAGAATAAGCTGTGCCATTGGAAGACCCAGCTAAACGGTTCCATACAAGCCACCCCTATTCTCGATCCAACCAAAAACTGCCTTTACACCGCAACGTTAGCTGGTACGGTGTTTTGCTTGAATGCTGAGAATGGCTCTATCTTGTGGTCAACCTTTGTAGGAAAACCTGTATTCGCTGCTTTGAAATTCAGGGTTCATACCGTGTCTTGAATGTCTCGAACGTCTCGAAATTGTCTTTAAATTTGAAAAGTGTCTTGATTGTCTTGAAAATGTCTTTAAAAGTGATGGGTGTCTTGAAAAATTTAGCACTTTTTTCTGAGTTGAGTGCGAATGGATACAAAAATTTTTCTAGTGCACTGTGTGGAGTCACAAATTTTTTCTTGCGTGGTCTGTATGTGTGGTTTGGCGGGAATTTAGTACGGGAAGGCTGTGTATGAGCAATGTGAGAGTGAGAGTGAGCGTGCAATATTGCGAATGAATGGCTGTGCTACTGTGAATAATATAGCGAATAGCGATGGATCTATGTATGTTAATCAGTAGTCAAGGGTGTGGTAGTGTACCTTTTTGAATCCTGGTAGTATTTTGATGACTTGAATACACTTATACCCACAGTGTGGTTCATCTACTGCTGCTATCTGTTACATGTTTAGACACGATTTTTATGGGGATTTGTGTATGAATTTTCAAAAAATTTCCAGGGCTCTGCCCCCTGGACCCCCGCTGGGAGCTTCGCCCCCAGACCTCCATTAGCCTCCGGCGGCTGGGGCTCCGCCCCAGACCCCGTTGGGGGGCAATTCGTACTCCCTACTAAGTGTCTTTAAAATGTCTTTAAAACGACTGAGGCCACCTTGGTATGAACCCTGAAATTGCTACAAAAATCTCAGCTTTTGCTGGCAACTCCAGTGGATGGACTTTTGAGAGGATTGCATACTGATATTGGTCAGCAAGTGTGGACTTCTAAAGTGACCGCTCCTGTATTTGGAAGTCCTTGCATTGTGGAAGAGGTACAGGAATCTGTGAAGCTACTAGTGCCACATTCTAGCCTTCTGTCCTGTTTGAAACATCAAGTTAGTGGGTTGACAGAAAAACAGTGGGAACTGAAGCTGGATTCAGATGTATTGGCTTCGCCTAGTACGTTCTCTGTTGACGGCAAAGAATTTATACTTGGTGCTTCAAAACGGGTGCTGTATGTGATTGATCTGGAATTTGGACAGATTGTTGCTCAATTTGATGGGTTTGAGGGTGAAGTTTTTTCGTCGCCAATATTTCTTGAAAAATGTGGTATGATCTGCGTTGGCTGTAGGGATGATAATTTGTTTTGCTTCCAGTTGGAGAATAGAAAATGAATGAAAATTATAATAAAAATATTTTTCACTTGACTTTCGGCTATTATTGAAGTGAAAAATGTGGCCAAAAATGCCATGATGATCTCTCAAGAACGTGTACACCGTGGTGCTTCGTTTATGGTCACTGAGTTGTTCATGAAAAATGCAGTGGGCAGGTGGAAAGTAGGGTACCGTGGGATAAACCGATCTGCTAGGTAGAGATGGGCCGAGACTGGATTGTTGCTGAAAACGAGACCGAGACCGAGACTTAGAATTTTTTCCGAGATCGAGACCGAGATTAGGGAATTTTGTCGAGACCGAGACCGAGAGTAAGCATTGGCATAAAAACTTATGGAATTTCGTTTTTACTTTTTCTGATGGTCGTTTTCTAATATGAAAATTTTAATGGCGAAAACAGTGGCGAATAGGTGCTTCACTTCTATTTTCTCCATTACATAGCTAAAATCGCCCCGCAGGGGAAATTTTTTCATGATAGGCAGCTAAAATCAGCGAAAATGCATGAAAATTGCTTGTGAAGCACGATTTCAATCTAGTCTCGGTCTCGCCTAAAATAGGCCCTAAAAGTTGCGAGACCGAGACCGAGACCGAGAATTTGAAAATTCTGAAGTCGATACCGAGACCGAGATCGCCAAAAATGACCGAGATTTCCGAGACCGAGAGTCTCGGCCCATCTCTACTGCTAGGTTGACCGATGTACAAGGTTACCCCATACAAGTAGAATCGGTTTTGTCGTAATTGACTGACAGCGTCCGAAGAAGCTGTCAGCAAAGAAAAATTGCAATGCTCGCCCTTGTATGTGGAAAGGGCGAAACATCATACTTATGAGTTAGCCCGGCGGCGTTTTGTATGGTAACGAAGGTTTTCGTATAAACTCGTAAGAATGATGTTTCACGGATTTTACCTAATTTTTCTCGATACGGTGTTTCGTGTTTGGTTGAGTCGGGCAGCAGTTTTTTCTGACGTCTTCCTCGCTACGTCGGGAACTGTCAGTCTACTGGGACGAAACCAATGGCCAGGTTTTACTCACGGTCCCTTTATTTAGTAGTTTTTTGTGCGCATAGGTTGTTTTATGCAATGCTGTTGTCAATTGTCATCTGTTCTGTGTGTAGGTTTCCTTTGAAATTCTTTTCCAAGTTCGTTGCTGCCAGTCATCTGCCTTCTTCGTGTCATCGCCAGACAAGAGCCATGCAACAGGACGGCTGGTGATAATGAATTCAAGTCGCGTGATTACTGTAAGTCTGTAAGTCAAGCTCGATGTATTTTATTGGAATCACACTTGACTTGGCCACACATGTTCTACTTAGTAGTGGGTAGGGTAGTGTTATAATTAAACTCAAGTAACCACATGTGCATGAGTTGTCCTCTGGATTATGACCGTGACTCCTGCATGCCTTTGAATGTGTGTTTTATTGCGTTTAATCTGTCCAGCTAAAGTTCCCTATGAGACCTTGTCCGCGCTGCGAAAAATAGAACGCTGATTTCTGCCCGTGGTTCGCGTACTCTTATTGGGAGTACGGACATGTAAATTGCACAGCACAGGCTAAGTTAGGTCCATAGAGAACTCTAGCCAGACTATGCGTGCGTACCTCATTATGCGCAGGTAGAACTACGGTAACTAACGAGCCACCGTAAACTGTAGGGTACAATGGGGTGATCCCCGTCATGGGAAAATCCGGCCACCTCAGCTTCAGGGCTGAATATCTCAGCAACTGATGGACCGATTGAGACAACCATGATATCAATCGATTCCTTGAACTCTCCTCTTTCGAATGAGCTAATTGGTTCATCATTTGCTGAAACATCAAGTTCACAGGAGGTTAGGTGGCCGGGTTTACTCCATGGCCGGGTTTACCCCGTAGTACCTTATAAAGCTGCCAGCTGAAAGCTTTGGCAATATGTTTCGTTGCGGTTTAGTGGGTTTTTCGCGAGCTGTAATGTCTAATTCGACGGGTACCGGTCGTTTTTTGCTAAAATATTTATGTCTATTCGACTCAGGAGTTCGCTGTCAAGATTAGGCAAGGGATTGGTCGGCCCAGCGCTTTTTTATTTATGTACACCCGAGCTTATCCCTATCTGTACCTCCCGTCGCCATTTTTGCTTTTCTTTTGCCTGGCTTTATCTGACTTTGCTCCCCAAGTACGTAAGTAAGCAGAAAAGTGTAGGTAGGCAATGGTGGGCTGTCGCTAGAGTTTAGTTCTGACTCGAAGGTAGGTCGATGTCGATCGCTGTTGTTCTTTACCGATGTTACCGTTTTGCTTTTCTTTTGCCTTACTTTTCAGACTTTGCTCCCCAAGTAAGTACATTGTAAGGAGGAAGCAAGTAGCTCATTTGAAAGAGGAGAGTTGAAGGAATCGATTACGTGTCTCAATCGGTCCATTGGTTGCTGAGATATGCAGCCCTAAACTTTGTTGGCCGGATTTTTCAATGGCCGGCTTTTCCCCATACTTTCCCCCATGCCCATACCTGCCCTACTTTTTGAGCTGTAGCGGTTTAGCAGTGGCAGTGGCAGTTTACTCGACGCGCCTTCCAAGGTTGAACGAACCATAAGTCACAGGGAGTTCGATGCACTTCTGCATAATAGATTGGTGTGTGAGTGCCTCGGCTTTGGCTCACTCCTGTTTTGTGCGCTAATGGACATACGCGAATCGAACGCACATACACGGCCCAGACCCATTATATGGAAAAGCGCTTATTTGGGCCAACAATCCACCATCCTAGTAGCTGGCACGGCGCTTTAAAAATGTATTATAGTAGTCCTTGGGTGGGCTTGTGTGTAGCCTAAGGTAGGTAAGTTAGCGGGTTACTGTAGTCAGGACGATTTGAGTTGCTTTTGCTTGGTGTGATGGTTCAGATTGAAGGAAATACCCTCGGCGTACGCCCAGCGGATCCATGCCTTTGCGGTTGTCGAGCCCTATGGACACGTCGAGCGTACGCCCAATTCAGCGCAATGTCTTCGATGTGAATGGGCCATGAGGTTTGGAACTTATGTGTGTATGCGTGTTTGTGGTTTCTTTGATTAATTGCGCTGTCTGTTGCCTTATCGATTGATGGTCATCATGTCATGCTTTGGTCCTCTGTGGCTATCACTGGTCATATTGTCTTGTGAATACTTAAGTTTTAGAGCATCAAGTTTCAACTGTCAATTCGCTATTGTTTCTTACACTTACTTACTCTCTATCTATACAGTATCGTACAATGTCTACTTTGTTGTGGATATTTGATACTATTTTATTCTCATCAATTATGTGAATAAAACGAATATATAATACTATGAGTGACACTCTTTCGATTGGATTGTGTGTTAGACAGTCGATATCTTTTCTTCCCCTTTTCAGCCTTTGCTATACGTACACACATTGTTTGTGTGGCGATGGACATTGAACACACCAAGTGACCAACACATTACATGTCAATAGTGAACGCGCGGGCACGTTTCAACATTTGTCCATGAATGATGATAATTTCCGTGGGTAAAAAGGGTTTTGACCGTGCCTTATTCAGAGCATATTTGGGCCATCTTTTGGGGTTGGTATGCTGTAGGTTAGTCAGTACATAACTGTGGGAGATTATTATAACGTAATTTTTGGATCGAAGGATGTAATGGACATTCAGTGGTCAGCGTAAGCCTCCGTAGTAGATCTAGGCAGGCGTTGTGGTGGTTTGTGTGTGCGAGGATTGGCAAATTTTCGATATTTTCCTTCCTCTATACATACGCAGCAAAAGCAGCGAGGTTTGTTCACTCACTCTCATAATTTTCCAACGCCACAGAACAGAGCGTCCTCTGTGTGTGCGTCGTATCTCATCTTGTACAAAATGTAAAGATTTTGCGAGTCAAATTTTTAAGAAAAACTGCAAAAATTTGTGGAATTTTATCGTCGATAAATGTGGGAAAAAAATTGTGGCTGTTTGTTAAAAAATGTGGCTGTTGTGGCTGTTTGTTAAAAAATGTGGATTTAAAAATTCGAAAATAAAGTCTAGGTGTAAAAATAAAAATATATTCTTATTCGTCAAAAAACCGCGATTTAATGGCGGTATAAAGTTTGTTCGCTTACCGTCGTTTGACGACGTGCGAAAAAAATCGACAACACCTCAGGGATGTGTACATAAAAATTGCGACATTACGGGTCAAACAAAATATTATAAAATTATCTTCGCTATTGTTCTAATCTACCTCTGCAAAGCCGAGAATAAATGGTAATTTTTTGAAAAAAAAAATTATCGTCTGGTGTTGTGCGGCAATTCTTTTTGCTACAAATTTATGGCTCAATATTTTCATGAAACTTACTTTACTTTGCCTGTACCTCAATTTTGTTGCTGATCTGGCTAATGGAAAAGACTACCTCCATTCTCATAAAATGGACACGCCTTTTGCCTACCCTCTCTCTCTCTCTCTCTCTTTATGTGAAAATGGCTTTGGCTCAAATGGGAAAGCTTACCTACCTACCTACATTACCTCAGCTGCTGTGCTGTGTACACACAGACAAATAGATGAAAATTGTTTTGTTCTGTCTCCGAGTGTGAATGTGTTCACCTATTGAATTTCCAGCTACACTGCAACAATAGCTAAGACAGGTAAACTTGCATTCATCAAGATCAAATGGAATATTATGTACCTGCGTACGTACATACAGTAGTACATATGTACTCTCGGTACATATGTACCTATGTGGTGTAGGGTACTATGGGGTAAACCCGGACACGGGGTAAACCCGGACACCTACGCTTTTCTGAACTTACCGCTTAGCAAGTGATGAACATGGTAGCTCATTTGAAAGAGGAGAGTTCAAGGAATCGATTGGTAGAATGCTTGTCTCAATCGGTCGTATGGTTGCTGAGATATACTAGGTGTCCGGGTGTACCCCCCGTGTCCAGGTTTACCCCACAGTACCCTATGTTGGCTATGTTATGTTATGTACCGTGTATGAATCAGCGCGAAAGCATTAGCCAGACAAACGACATTGGCTGGTCGTGTAGGTTTTATATTGATGCTATAGCATAACAGACTTTGCCAAGCAGGTGTGACAGCAATTCATTTCGACGATTTATAGTGCGAAAAACTTGGATACGAATTTTCAAGCGCTCTGGGATTGCAGTAGCCTATAGTATTGCTAAGGATCTCTTGTAAGGATGTATTATACTAGTGCCGTTGCACTCAGTGCTGTGATTATTGTCCCACCACCTGCTAGCACAGAATTCGAGCTTAATTGCGCAACTGTTATTCAGTTGTTGCCATCGTGTTGCGTGCAGTCGGTTTTGCTAGGTATTTAGCATGTGTATTGTGCAAAAGCAATTTGTGCTCAGTGCATAATTATTCGCAGATTTTAGCTTACTGATTTATCGCTGTTTCCTATCCCCACAGTCGAGAAGGGTACGGTAATTTACGAGGGCGGAAATGTTGCATTTCTTTTGCCAACTTTTGGGTGGCATTACACACTGAAAGGCAGAGAAAAAGCGTTGAATAATCCATCTTTGCGTAATGCGTATGTATGGTTTTTGCTCGGCTGCGCAAAAAAGTATAGAAACGAACACGCCAGTAGGGTTCTTTTCTTTCTTCCTTTGTGCTTTCTTCTTTTTTCCATTTTTCGACATGTCACTCCACCTCTTTTTTGAGTTTATTCGGCTTTTTCGGTGTGCGACGTTGAAGTTTTTGGACCCAATCCGGTTCTGATCCAGGTTTTGCTCGCATGACGTCTGTGTGTCTATGTTGCACACACTTTTCGCGCGTTTGAAAAGGCTGTGTGTGCAATTTTGTGAGGGCTTTTGTGGTCTATCCAGACGTGGGCACGGGGTTTAGGGTGGGGCATGCAAGTGCACCGAACTCCAAATAACTATTTGAGGGTACGTATTGTATGTATGTTACTCTGCTTTTTCTGGGGATACATGACAGGCTAAAAATCTGTGGGTGTGGGTGGGGTAACATGTAAAGGGTCAGATGCGTTCAACTTACCTCCCCCTCACCCCCAGGCCGACATCTGTCGATCGGACAGCAGCAGCAGCAGCTGCCGTGTTTGGAAAATGGCAAATTACTCTTGCAGCATCCGTTTGCGGTCGGTTTTCGCTTTCCAATACTATGCGCTAGCCTAGTTCTGCTGTCTGTGTCCATAGGAAATTTGCCGGCACTCAAACTTCAACCTCTACTATTTCCAATTCCAGCCCGAGCCTCGCTGTTGTCGGGTCGCTTTTAAAACTGCTTCTGCCCACAGCAGCTAGGAACGATTCTCATATTTCCACACAAGCCTCTTTATCTTACTCGTGTTTACGTATGCTGCTGGCGGCCTATGTACTAAACATGCTGCAGTGTCGCGATAATGTTAACCTACTTTAGGTATGCGGGGCACGATGGAGAACCAGTTATCAGTCAGTAACCCAATCCCAATGCCAGAGATGAGGTTTCAGGCCTGCTTTTGCTTTCTGTGAGAGGAGTGCAAATTTTTTGCCCGCGCGCTGGACCGCATAAAGAGCTGAGTGAGTTATCCATGCCTTTCATTGAGTTTCAAGTGCTTTTCATGCTCGGTTTATGAGTCATGAGCGTTATTCGCGATAATAACCTATTATATTATTATATACCTATTGTTCCTTGTCGGTCAGTATTTAGCTTTAGGCTCTATTGCTAACTTACGTAATTGACGTCAAGCAGGGAGTGCTGTTTATGAATGATGACTCTGTAGTTTTTTTTAAAGAAGCGCGTTTCATAAGGCTTCATATTTATTCCGTTGTTATTTAATTCTGTCTGCGGATAAAAACAGGGTACGGCATGGCATGGTAGTGCTGCGGGGTAAGCAAACCTTACCGTACCACCTCTTCAATCCCCCCCCCCCCCCATTTGTCACGCACGCACGTACTGTATCTCTGTTCTTCATTCAAGCCTATAGTAGTTTCTGTCGTTTTTCAGAGTCTTAAAGCACCCAGCAAGCAGTTCGGTCGGTGCGGAGTGGCCTTGGCCACGGTCCGGCCCACTCTGGTCCGCTCCTATTCCGCAGCTTCCAGTCCTCCTCCCCTTGATCCGCTATGGGCGTCCATGGCTGCACCAACGCTAAAGGGCAAAGATCCCTCCGACCTTGTATGGAGGACGCCGGAAGGGGTTAAGATTAAACCGGTGTACACCAGAGAGGATTTGAAAGCTTTGGGAGACGGGGCGACAATACCGGGGGTGTTCCCGTATACCAGAGGACCCTACGCCACGATGTACACGCATAGACCGTGGACGATTCGGCAGTATTCGGGCTTCAGCACTGTGGAAGAGAGCAACCAGTTCTATCGCGACAATATCAAGGCCGGTCAGCAGGGACTGAGCGTGGCTTTTGACCTGGCTACGCATAGAGGGTAAGTTGGATATGAACTTGGGCGAGCCGATATGGGAGTCGAACCCTAGCTAACCAAAGGTAGTAGGTAGCGCCTCCTACCACCTGAGCCACCGCATCACTCTCCCCACCTTTCTCTAATGTTCGCTTATGAAGTTTGGCAGGTACGATTGGAACAATCCTCGGGTGTTCATTCTTCAGTCAACATGAGTATGGCCAGTACGGGATTCGAACCCTACCCAAAGGCGGCCGCGCCTCTTACCACCTGAGCCACCGCGTCACTCTCCCCACCTTTCTCTAATCTTCGCTTATGTACTATGACAGGTACGATTCTGACAATCCTCGGGTGTTCGGGGACGTGGGTATGGCAGGTGTGGCTGTGGATTCAGTGGAAGATATGAAGGCTTTATTCGACGGAATTCCACTGCGTCAGATGTCAGTCAGTATGACAATGAACGGAGCTGTGATACCGGTGTTGGCTATGTTCATCGTTGCTGCTGAGGAACAGGTAGGTAGGGTAACGGTATATGTAGCGGTGGGGCAAGGTGGGGAAAATTGGACTACGTTATTTTGGAAATGATGATATGTAATGAACGTAAAATTTCAGTCAAACAACGTTTTATTGGGAATGTTATTGGGTGGCAAAGGAAGTTTTGTTTGTCGCCCCTGGCTTAGAAGAATTTTAGGCGCAGGGAAAGATGGGGAAAATACGGAACGGTTGTCCTGTCTCATGTCTTTGAAAAATGACGGCAGGAAAGTAATGGGAGGGTTTTCCCTGCTTTACCCTTTGTGAAAAATGCAGATATATAGAGGGCTATTTGTGGATGAAATTTTGTGTTGTATAGGGAGCCAAACAAAACGAGCTTCAAGGCACCATTCAAAACGACATTCTCAAAGAATTCATGGTGCGCAACACCTACATCTACCCACCCGAACCTTCTATGCGCATCGTGGGAGATATTTTCGCTCACTGCTCCAAGGTAAGGTTGAAACATCAAGTTTATGGGTTGAGTTGAGCATAAGGAAAAACGTCAGTTTTCGTTTGCTTGTAGCACATGCCCAAGTTCAACTCGATATCCATAAGCGGTTATCATATGCAAGAAGCTGGAGCTGACGCAGTATTGGAGTTGGCCTTCACTTTGGCGGATGGTTTGGAGTACTGTAACACGGGGCTAAAAGCAGGACTGAAAATCGACGAATTTGCCCCGAGGCTCAGCTTTTTCTTTGGAATTAGCATGAATTTTTACATGGTAAAATAAATAAAAAAGATCGGAAAAATAGCTGTATGCAATACGTGTGGTAGAGAAAAGGAAAAGAAAAATTTGTGGAGATGCGGGGGATCGAACCCCGGGCCTTCCGCATGCGAAGCGGACGCTCTACCACTGAGCTACATCCCCACCTGAGGTACTATTGGGCAAAAGGCGGTTTAGTAGGCGACCGGTTTTCAATGACGTAGTATCTGTACGCGTTTCCTCTTGCTCGCGTATTTATTGACGTTTTGTGCAGGGAGTGGTTGTCGGGGATGTAGCTCAGTGGTAGAGCGTTCGCTTTGCATGTGAAAGGCCCGGGGTTCAAGCCCCCGCATCTCCAAGAATTTTTCGTTTCATTCAAATTCGATTATGTAACAACAGTTTTGTTTTTTCTTTTCTTTCTTTCAATTTGGAAAACATTTCAACTCACCTCTTCTTCTATCGTTTCTTTTTCAGGAAATCGCTAAACTTCGAGCAGCGAGGAAGTTATGGGCTGAATTGGTGAAGGAAAAATTTCAACCGAAGAAGGAAAAATCGCTGATTCTTCGTACTCATTGTCAAACGAGTGGATGGTCACTGACGGAGCAGGTAAACTTCTGGGGTATATCAAATACGGACTCAGAAGCTTGCTTGGTCACTTACCGTACTTATTTTACGGGAGATATTGACCAGTTGCGCTAAGCTCTTGAGAGGTCGCGAGGTGACTCCGCGGTATTTAGTGAAAGTTTAGGTCGGTGCCGACAATTGATAAGGTTGCAAATAAACGTTTTTATGCAATTTTTTAGCTATGAAGCTAAGTAAAATAGTAAATGCCGCCTCCGCCTGCCTCACTTTCTGGAAACTCGTAGAAAGAGCCGAAATCGAGCACAGGCAGTATTTATTTTTTACAAAATTTGTCTAAAAAATAAGCAAACGCGGAAAGAATAGCGCAGCGCTGCTACTTGTGCGCGAAAGTTATTTGCAACCTATTCTTTTCCTTCGCTCTCTCTTGCATATGATTTTCATTCCTTTGACGCTGTGTCTGTTGCATTTGTAGGATCCGTACAATAACATCGTTCGTACTGCCGTGGAAGCGATGGCTGCAGTTTTTGGCGGAACGCAGTCGCTGCACACCAACTCCTTCGACGAGGCCTTGGGGTTGCCGACGCCCTTCGCGGCTCGCATCGCCCGAAACACGCAGATCATACTGCAGGAAGAGAGCGGCATACCCAAGGTACGAAGCCGAAACATCAACGTCACGAGTTCACCCGGAGACGACGAAATACTTCGTTGCTGTGTTGTGGGTACCACCTAGGTGAACTTGTGACTTTGATGTTTCGGCTAGTCGTGACCCGGGACCAGCTCGCGTCGCGACAGCCCCGTAACGCAAAATGGCACGAAATTGCTGGGGACTGTGCGTGTATTCTACGCACTTTTGTGGGGGCAGCGGGTAGGTAGCTGGCAAAAACGCGCAAAATGCCAAATTCACCTCTGCCTGTCACCTTCCGGCACCTCTTCATATCTACCATACAGTAATTTTGCGCCTCTGGCAGCTGAATTTTGGGGCGCAAATGGAAAACCGTGGCGGAAATGCGCCTCAAGTTAAGGTGGATACGGACTCTTTCCAAAATAAAGGCGGGGTGGGCATGGGCACTTTATGAAACATCATCAATGGGAGGGTGACTGGATGAAACGTCAACGTATTCAGAGGCAAATTCTATTGTGGCATGAAACATCAATCTCACCAGTTTACCCGTTAGTATGGGTTCCTCGACGTTTTCAATCGTTGAACAGAGTATACCATAGTAAACAGGCTATATGAGGTCCTATCTACATCGATCTCTCCTGAGACAACCAGAGCGAGTTGGAAAACGGCGAAGTGCTTACCTAATACCTACTACCTCCCAGGTTGCCTTTACGTGCAGTACCACTTCTTTTTTCCGCGGCAGGTGGCAGACCCGTGGGGCGGTTCGTATCTGATGGAGGCTTTAACGGAAGCGCTGTGTGTGGAGGCGAGGAAAGTGATAGCAGAGGTGGAAGAGCTGGGCGGGATGGCGAAGGCGGTGGCCAGCGGAATGCCGAAACTGCGCATCGAAGAAGCCGCCGCGAGGAAACAGGCGAGGATCGACTCGGGAACAGGTAAGGGTAGGGTACTGTGGGGTAGGGTAAGTTCACACACGCACGTTTGAAAAAACGGAGCGAGTTCGGTGCGAACTCTGCGATTTTAGCGAATTCGGAGTTCAGGTCTGAAGCGCCTAAATAAATGGTGTCATGGGATAACCCGGTCACTTGGCACCTCGTAGAAGAATGGCTGGGTTTGCCCCACACTCCCCTACACAGGCTGCGGTCTGGTCTGGTTTGAGAGCCAAGTTCGAAAACATACCTATTTACAGCGGTTACGGTCCGTCTGACAGCATTTCAGTAGAACCAATTTTCCGACAAACCTTACTCGCTTTGAAGCCCCATTTATTTTAACGCTCTTCCTGCTCCCTCCGTTTCAGAAACCATCGTCGGCGTGAACAAGTACCGGCTGGCGAAGGAGGAAGCCGTGGACGTGCTGCGCGTGGACAACAGTCGCGTGCGCGAGCGGCAACTCGGCAAACTGCGCGCCCTGCGTCGTTCACGTGACGCGGAGACGGCGGACGCGGCGCTGCGTGAACTGGAACGCGTCGCGGCGGGAGGAAGTGGGAATCTGTTAACCAGCGCCATCGAAGCGGCGAGGGCACGCTGTACGGTCGGGGAGATATCGGATGCTATGGAGAAGGTAGGTCGTACCAAGAATATGTAACTCCTGTATTGGGAAGAATGGGCGACGTTACATGGGGACTGTATTCGCCCCGAAATTTCAGATTTTTCAAAATCCCTATGATTCTGACTGACTACCCTACATATACATATACACTACGTACAGGAATTCGCCGCGAGTTTATTCGTCACAAAGGGTGAACTTGGTTAGCCGATACTGTATTCGCCTTGCCCCATAAGAGGAGGTGCCGTTTTCGCCCTCCTCGCCGATTTTTGAGCTGCAGTTTAGCAAACGCGTAAATAAAGCCGAAGCAATTACTTTTTCAAAAAATATACCAGAATTGCAAAAAGTAATTGCTTCGGCTTTGTTTACCCGTTTGCTAACTGCAGCTTAAAAATCGGCGAGGAGGGCGAAAACGGCACCTCCTCTTATGGGGCAAGGCGAATACCCAATGGCTAAAAAGTTGTGTGTCATATTGGGTAATTTTCTTGGAGCTACCTAGTATCCTTTGCTTTAGGTGTTCACTCGCTACGTGGCGACCGACCGGTTGGTATCAGGCGCCTATCGATCTGAGTTTGGAGAGGATAAGGAGATTCAGGAGACACTGGACCTTGTCAAGGTACGTATCACGTATGGTTCAACTCGCCAGAACTTTTTCTATTTGCTTATGCTTCGTTAAAACTAGCGTGGGGCCTGATGGCCCGTAACGGACGTCCGTCCGTCAGTCAACTCATATGGGTTGACAAACGGACGGACGAACACTTATGGGTTGGCGGACGTTACGGACGTCTGGTGAACGCGCCATAATATGTGGCCTCCATTTTGTGATGTGCATACGGTTTTTGTAGGAATTTGCGCAAGAGGAAGGTCGACAGCCCCGCATTCTGTTGGCGAAAATGGGCCAGGACGGACACGATCGCGGCGCGAAAGTGATCGCTACCGGATTCGCAGATCTAGGTACGCAAATCCGCTTTTCTGGGCCCACCCATCAGTTACACTGGCGTAGCATTTGGAGAAAAAATACAAATAACAAGCGATAGCCTGCGATATTGATAATAATTCGATTCTACTAAATGGTGCGACCGTTTTGCGATCGCATTTGGTCGCCTAATGTCGCGCATTTTTTGCCCGGTGCGACCATCAAAATAGAGGCGGGGTTCATTTTTTGATGGTCGCACCCAGCAAAATGTGACCTGGAGGGCTACCAAAATGCAATCGCACGGTACGTCACATTAGTATTCCATTTACCATCGCATGCGGTCGCATTTTTCTTACACTTTTCCAATTGTTACCAACCAGTGAACCACCGATGATGGCGTTTTGGACACTGTCGATTTTATCGGTGGGGGTCGCGTTTTGGTCCGGCGACCATCGAAATAGAGGATGGGTTAACCCCCTTCGTAATCACAAGCGTCCGCCTGTCCGTAGCCACCCGGCAAACCCCGTCCATAGACGGGTTTGTTTTTCCCGTAGACGGGATTTGCCCCGTCTACGGACGGTGTTTGCCGGGTGGCTACGGACAGGCGGACGCCTGGGATTACGAAGGGGGTTAAAGTACGCTCTTCCATCGGACTGTGCGTGTGCGTGTGCTGTTGCAGGTTTCGACGTGGACGTGGGTCCGTTGTTTGCGACGCCGGCTGAGGTTGCGAGACAGGCGGTGGACGCGGATGTGCACGTGGTCGGAGTGTCCAGTCTGGCCGCCGGTCACATGACCCTCGTGCCGCAGCTTCTCCAGGAACTCAAGCAGATGGGCAGAGGGTAAGTTAAGACTTGAAAGCAAGTAGGTATGTTATGTAAGCTGTAGAGTCGATGCTGAACCTGCCAACTTGATGTTTCATGACTGGGTTGCTAGGAACTGAAGCAGATGGGCAGAGGGTGAGTTAAGTTTTGAAAGCAAGTAGGTATGTAGACTGTAGAGTCGATGCTGAACCTGCGAACTTGATGTTTCATGGCTGGGTTGCTAGGAACTGAAGCAGATGGGCAGAGGGTGAGCTAAGTTTTGAAAGCAAATAGGTATGTAGACCGTAGAGTCGATGCTGAACCTGCGAACTTGATGTTTCATGGCTGGGTTGCTAGGAACTGAAGCAAATGGGCAGAGGGTAAGCTAAGCTTTGAAAGCAAGTAGGTATGTAGACTGTAGAGTCGATGCTGAACCTGCGAACTTGATGTTTCATGGCTGGGTTGCTAGGAACTGAAGCATATGGGCAGAGGGTGAGTTAAGTTTTGAAAGCAAGTAGGTATGTAGGCTGTAGAGTCGATGCTGAACCTGCGAACTTGATGTTTCATGGCTGGGTTGCTAGGAACTGAAGCAAATGGGCAGAGGGTGAGCTAAGTTTTGAAAGCAAGTAGGTATGTAGACCGTAGAGTCGATGCTGAACCTGCGAACTTGATGTTTCATGGCTGGGTTGCTAGGAACTGAAGCAGATGGGCAGAGGGTGAGCTAAGTTTTGAAAGCAAGTAGGTATGTAGACTGTAGAGTCAGGCTGAACCTGCTAACTTGATGTTTCATGGTGGTGTATGCCGACAACATTCAAAGTTGGGACGGTATTATTCCCCATGTAGGCTACACATCTTTTCGCCCTAAATTTTGCCAACTACGTACGGGCCAACAAAACGTTCATAGATATTGTCCTGTGTATATCCCCCTGGGAGTAGGACTATACACCCAAAAATACGGTACCCCTACCCCTGTCATGGCCTTGTACGGGTTATTGATGATGTATGTCGTTTGTTTTGTTTTCAGAGATATCGTTGTCGTGTGCGGTGGCGTACTTCCACCTCAAGACTACGATTTCCTCGGCCAGGCTGGAGCTTCCGAAATTTTTGGGCCAGGTATGTAGGGTACTGTGGGGTAAACCCGGACACCTAGTATATCTCAGCAACCATAAGACCGATTGAGATAAGTAATCTACCGTATTTACCGGTGCATAGCCCCATGGGGGTATGCAAAAATTGAGAGGTCCCATATGATGGTATGCATAGGGGGGGGGGGGGGGGGGGGGGGTTATGCATGGGGCATTTTTTTATGTTTTTGAGAGGCGCGCAGAGGCATATTTCTTAGGTCAAAAGCACGTGTTTTAGGGCATAATTGAGGTCAAAACACGGTTATTCTAGTACAATACACCCCCAAGTAGGCTTATAGGCATCTCAGCTTGGTGTGGGAGTGGCTATGGGTACTATATGACCAGCTTACATAGGTAGGTTCAGGTACTGTACAGTACATATGGGGGTATGCATAGGGGGGGGGTTATGCATTGGGCATTTTTTATGTTTTGCCAATATGGGGGTATGCATTGGGGGGTATGCGCATTGGGGGGGTTATGCACCGGTAAATACGGTACCTTTTCCTTGAACTCTCCTCTTTCAAATGAGCTACAATGTTTATCATTTGCTGAAGTGGGTGTCCGGGTTTACTCCGTGTCCGGGTTTACCCCAAAGTACCCTAGATTAGAATTTTTGCTATTATTTGACATTTAGTGGTACTTATATTGGGCACCCAAGATCCAACCCAAACTACCTTTTTGTTATTTTTCTCAGGTACGAGAATACCAGACGCCGCTCAGCGTGTTTTGCGTCGCATACGGGATAATATCGGTGCAAGGGAGAAGGGCAGGGCTGCTGGTTAAAGCTGCTCGCCCTACTTTTAAGCTACCACCAATTCCCTCCCTCTTTCAAAACCGTGAAAATGACGACCTGCGTGATACTAGCTGGAACAACTCGGGTTTCTATCCTCTGCTGCTGTGGACAATTGGTTTACTCATTTGAACCCGTACGGACTGAAGCTGTATAAGAGTGCTGGATGCTTTTCGACTTGGTCATATTGTGCTGTAGATATAAAATTATGGTTTCCTTATGGCTAGAAGTGAGGTAGCCAGCCAGGTATCTGTCTATTTTTATACAATATTTAGCAATTTTGAAAGTTGAACGTTTCTTACTTGAGTTTGCAATTCATTGGACGGAACAATGGGACAATTAACTGGGTGTTGGGGGTATTTTTATGGAAGTTTCTGTGTAGTGGTAGTGGTAGTGCAATGTAGCAAGCTTAGGTGGAGTGATTACTGATTACACTAGTGGGCTACACACGTGGTGAGTAAACTCACGGTGAATTCACCGGTGAGTTTGAACTTAGAGTTTTATTTTTCGTGTAGAGCATTCTCACTTGCTCCCGAGCGCAAAATTTTTCTCATGTGTTCACACGGTGAGTTTCAAACTCACGGTGATTTCACCGGCTTCCCTATGCTTCATCGCATACTTACTTATGGGGAATGCCCCGTGAGTTTACTCACCCCGTGTGTAACCCACTACTGTCTATCTTTTCTTGGCTATGTCCGAAGTGATGGTTTTAAGAATTCTCTGTTTGCTGTGGCTGGTGAGGCAAGCCAAAATCAATGACAGTAACTCATGATGATTTTGCTTTGTTTCGCGTAGCTTTTGTGCTGCTCAAAATCATAACCCCCTGTTGATTGTGAATCGCTCTGTACATAGTTTAGTGTGAGTTTGTGACCACTGTTCTCTGTTAGGCCTATGTTTTGTGGCTGGTTTACGAATAGATAGATAGGGCTACTATAGGGATGGATAATACTGCACAGTACACGCGTGACATTACCATTACCATGAGAATGGTGAAAGGATCGGTGCAGGAAAGATGGTACACGTAAATCCACAGAAGTCCATGCCAGCAGAAACAAAAGACTTTTTGTGGATCTAGGTGGACATATTTTTGTTCCCGATCTTTCCGCAGGTCTCAGAGTGGTATAGGAAACGTATCATTCTGCATTGGGGAAGAATAAATAAATACGTGTAGGGAGGGATCCAATTTATTGCATCTTCCATTCTCTTCCCAGAAGCAGAATAATATATTTTTGGAATTACTTCAATGCACTGAAATATATTCTTTACTGTAAGTACTGTAAATTTGAATGATCGCTTTGTACCTACTGAGCTTCCCATTGCAAGCTGCATTTTATCATAGAACATGATGTTTCCTTTGCAACAACTGATTTTTTCTTCTGTAGATCTACTGAAAATCGAGATTACTACAGTAATGAACACAATGAGTCAGCTGAATTTTTGTTATGGCAGGCAGTTGAATTATGTTCACAAAGTTGTAGGATGCTAAAAGGGGGGGGGGGGGGGTGGGGTGGGGGGGTGGTGGTTTTTTTTTTTCCACTGTGAGAGGGTTTTTTTTTGCTCTTTTGTGGCGTGTGGTAATGTGTAGCTCCTTGCCTTGCTGGGGTGGGTTATTTTTTCGTTGTGTTTCTCTCCTAGTGTGAGGAACAGAGAGGTCGAGGGGTGGGGGGGGGTGTGGGCGTTCTGCGCGGTATTTCCAAGCGATGCAACAAATGCGCTCGAATGTAGTGACGATAGTTTATAAATCCTGCTCAATAGCTCATGTGTTATTTGCAAATTTTTTCTTTATTTTCTCCTCGTTTCTTTGTGCCACGGACATTTAGAGCGTCCATGACAGAGCCGTTTTCGAAACCGCGCAGAACGCACGACAGTCACCTGTACGCCTCGACGCTTTACTGTGGTTCACAGCTATGGGAGATGGATACCGAAAAAATTACGTACCTCAACAACGCAAGGAGCTACAACATTTTGACATATGACGCATATGGGCAGAAAAAAATTCTCTATTCAATGGTGGGGAGCATTTTTGAAAATACCTGTTCGTTACGTAACGTTACCCCCCACCTTTAAAAGATGTTCCTACATCGTAAAAGATGTTCTGTGAATAATGCGAATATTTTGTTGAAAACTGTTTTGCCAGTTCTGCCCCTGAGTAAAAGTAAAAGCTAATTTTGATGCAATCACATCTGTGTTCTGCTTCCAATGACAGTGCGTTGACTACTAAACGGGCATGACAGCTATATGCTTACCTCGATTACATCAATACACGTGGGTTTGCACGAGGATATGAAACGTGGATGATTAAAAAATGCTTTTTCCTCAACTGAAAACCACCTACATCGAGCCGAACTAGGTTTTGCATTTCATTTTGAGCTATTGTTGGCATAAGTACCTACACAGTACGGTAACGTATGGATTTGGGCTGAACAGTAAACATAGCGGCATGTTGTATATGTACTAGTATCTTAAAAATGATAAAATTTCGCGCTTTTTTTTTTTATATAAAATTTTTTTTTTTTTTTTTTTTTTTTTTTTTATTTATTATAATTTTTGGTCTTTTTTTTTTTTTTATTGGAAATATTTTTATTTTAAAATGATTTTTTTCCACTCAACCTTTTGTCACTTTCAATGGACCATTAAGTATCTTGAACATACGTACGTGTACCTGTGGCGATGCTCAGCTCATACATAGAAACGTATGTACATGCATAAGGACTACAGGCAGGTACAAGTGCAGTGGTGTACCTAGACAGCACCCGCCACCTTTGCCTGCCACCTACCCGAGCAGTGGTGCAGTGGTACTGTAGACTGTTCCAACTTCTTATCAGAACAGTTGCCCTTTGGGCCACGGGTTTTCATAGAGCAGAGGCTGAAGACATGCTCTGCTGGGGCTGATGTGGCTGTGCATGCCATTATGTCCAAGGCCACCTGATACAGCTTCGGATAAGAATCTGTATTTTTCACCCAAAAATCCTCTGCTGGGTCCAGTCCCTCTTCTAGCGTCGTTTTGGAGTTGAGAGATCTTCCAATTCTTCCTCTCCTACCCCTGTTCTAGCAGGGCAGCAGGCAACTGACCCCATGCGCTGAGTCGTTAGTGTGTGTGCGTGCGTGTGGTGCGTGGCTACTCATTTCATCTGCGCGAGAGGGCACTGTCATGCCTGCTCATTCATTTTATATTTTATTTAAATGTTCATTTAAATGATTTATTTAAATAATGGTCCAAAAATTTAAGATAAAATATTGCTCCTTTGCTAGAATTTAAATAAAATATTAAATATAATAAAAATGATCAAAAATCCATCATTTTTATTCATTTGAATTAAAATATAAAATTATTTTTAAGATACTAATATGTACGTACGTACATATGTACTACAACTATGCGGCTTTTCATTGTTTGTTTTGCTATCGCTTTCGTTGCTTCAGCGTCGTCGCTTTGTCATAATTGAAAAAGCTTCAGAAATTTTTTTTCATATTTTAGATCGAAGCCCGCTGCAAAAAAATGTCGGAAACTACTATCGACGGTTGTTCTCTGACCATCGATTGGCTAAAGCAGCGCGTTTTCGAAGCTTTTCCATTGCCGCAGAAAGATGGATTGAAAATGGAAGAGCCTCAGCTGAAATCATGGTCGTCTTGCAAAATAGGCGAAAACAAAGGCTTCGTCTCTTTCATTGTGAAAGTCAGCTTCGAATGGACCAATAACGATCAACGTGTGCTGCCCAAAAGCATCGTACTCAAGCTGCCGACAGTAGAAAAATTGAAAGCTGCTACCAAGGAATTGATGACCGATGACCACAATTTCTTTGAAAATCTCGTGCCGGAGGTATAAAAGTAGGCCTACTGTAAAACGCAGTGATATTTCAGTTCGAATCAAGCCTGCTTGCTGTACCCAAATAGTAGAACATTATTCGATAGCCAAACTGAGTATGTACAGTATACGGCACATACGTATACGGTGGTTTTCTATAGTTTTGCCATTATAAATACGCACGTTTCTCCTTGATAGATTCACAAAAAGGAAGTCAACTTTTATCAGATGTGGAAAAATACTGCTACGACGCCGCCTATCAAGGTTCCGCGATGTTATTTTGGTCAGGAAATCAGCACAGAAATGCCCGGTGTACTGTTGTTCGAAGATCTCTCTCAGTTGGGAGCTCAGCAAACCGTGGGCCATGGATTGACATTGCCGCAAGCACTTCAGGTAAGAAATGTGCACCAATAACGTAATGTATAAGATAGTCAGCTTAAAACTTTATTTAAAGTTGGTTAGATTTAAAAATTACAGATTGCAGAAGAGTTGGCGTCATTGCACGCTTGGTGCCTGAAACACAGTGGAGAATGGGAGCAGAAGTTTCCAGGATGGGACAGGAAACTGTTTGCAAATCTGGAACAGTCCACCAAGGCCCTTTATGACAAGTGCCGTACAGAGTTGGTTCCGCAGTATTTCGAGCTCGATTTGGTAAGGCTACCATTACCATAGGCTCTGCCATAAACTTCTTGCGTGTAAAAGTCGAAATTGTGAAACCATAAACTTGACAGGTGAACAAATTTGAAAAGCAAGCCATGTCGCTGGATGAATCCTTCTGGTATGCGTTGACGGTTCATGAGGAATTCAACATGCCCCCGGTGCTGGTACATGGTGATTTATGGGTGGGAAACATGATGTTCAAGGCTGGGCCAAGGTCGGACCCGGATAAGAAAGAGCCCAGCGATGAGCTACTGGTTATTTACGATTGGCAGGTACCAATGGCTAGGCTAGCCTTACGTACAGCGCATGCACAATACATAGGCTGAGGCTTAGGCTTAGGCTAAGGCATAGAGTGAGACTTAGGCTTAGGTTTTAAGCTTAGGCTTAGGCTTAGGCTTAGGCTTAGGCTTAGGCTTAGGCTTAGGCTTAGGCTTAGGCTTAACCTTAAGCTTAGGTTTTAAGCCTAGGCTTAGACTTAGGCTTAAACTTGAACTGTAGACTGAGGCTTAGGCTTAGGCTTATACTTAAACTTAGACTGAGGCTTTGGCTTGGGCTGTTGGGCTTAGGCTTAAGCTCAGGCTTAGGCTTTGGTTAAGGCTTAGGCTTAGGCTTAAACTTCTTGGTTTAGGCTTAGGCGAGACTTTGGCCACCCGTGAGAAAGTTGACGTTGCTTTTGCAGACCTGTTACCCTGGGTGTGCCGCTATGGATTTCGTTCGCTTGGCCACCACATCAATGAGTACTGAGATGCGACGGAACCAGTTAAAACCGGTCATCTTAAAGCATTACCACGATTCCCTGAGGGAAAAGTTGGGCAAGGAGCCTCCGTACAGCCTGGAGACCCTTGATAAGGCCGTCGACCGTCTGCTTCCCAGCTGTTTTCATTCTGCTTTCGGGTTCATCGTTATGATGGAAGGAATGAGCGAACAGATGTATGGAGGGAAGCAGTACAAGGAGGAAATTTTATCCAGAGGGAGGGATTTGATGGAAGATGCGGCAAGGGTGCTGAAATACATCTGATAATGTGGAACAATGATGTTGTCGTGCTGCTGAAGCCTGGCTGGCCAGATAATGGATCGTATAGGGATAGGGGATGACAATGATAATGATACAATGCTGTACATACCAGTGGAGAAGTGCTCCTAAGGAGCACGAAGGAAGTGAGCGAGAGGCTCACTAGCCTGCAGATGCTTATGGGGTTGACGGCGCAGAAACCAGAAGGTTCAAACCACCCATCGCTGCCGAAACTTGCTACCCCTCCGAGTTGACAGCCTCTCGCACAATCTGCTGCTGTCTGACTGGTGCAGGCATACTTTTGCCCATTCCCAATCATGGCAAACAAAACTCTTCAATGACCTTTGTTGCCTCTCGCCTGCTTCTGTATGCCTGATCCATGCAGCGTTATGAATAAGTATGTGCATACGTATTGTACATATGTTTATTCTTTCTCGCATGTGCATTCGCATGTAGTATGTACCCATTCAATAATGGCCTCACACGTTTCTCACGTTTCTTGCCAAATAGAAGGTGAGAGGTCCACCAGGGTTCGATCTTCTCGATTCAAAATATCGGCTTTGGAATCATTAAGTTTCAGCTGAAGTTATCACTTGCTGTTGTTCAGGATAAAGCGGAAAAGCTATAAGACATGAAATCTTTACTGGTATGTAAGTATGTATGTTCTACTCTTTAGGAAACATCACATTTTTTGTCTTTGAACTAATGCTCAAAGGGGAACTTTGGGCGGAAAGTTCGAGGTAAGCCTGCACTGATCATTAGATAGAGCATAAAAAATGCTGCAAAACGCACCAAGTCCCATTCCTCTACGTTGCGTCGTTCTTGAGTTATAGGCTTCAACTGATCTGTGAACGGGAAACTCAGCTTGAGAGCACGTAGCTCGCTAACCATTGCACCGATCGGAATAATTTTGCTACCACCGTGTGCTCCGTTTGACGTTCTACCTTTTTGTTGTATAAAGTTTCGCTGTATCTTCACTGCCTGTGGAATGGGAAGCCCAAAAACAGGTGTCCTTGCGCAGTTTAGCACACATTTCGTCCATGATGTGGACGTGGACGAAATGTGTGCTAAACTGCGCAAGGACACCTGTTTTTGGGCTTCTCATGCCACAGACAGTCAAGATACAGCAAAACTTTATACTACAAAAAGGTAGAACGCCAAACGGAGCACACGGTGGTAGCAAAATTATTCCGATCGGTGCAATGGTTAGCGAGCTACATGCTCTCAAGCTGAGTTTCCCATTCACAGATCAGTTGAAGCCTATAACTCAAGAACGACGCAACGTAGAGGGATGGGACTTGGTGCGTTTTGCAGCATTTTTTATGCTCTATCTAATGATGTGTGTGGCCTTACCCCGAATTTTCCGCGCAAAGTTCCCCTTTTTTTGTTGCACCATATTATGTAACAGCATGTACATGTTTACATACATATAATTACCTAGTTAAAATGACCAAATATTATGGTTTGGATCCAGCGTTTTGCATGTGATCAGGCATACAGAAGCAGGCGAGAGGCAACAAAGGTCATTGAAGAGTTTTGTTTGCCATGATTGGGAATGGGCAAAAGTATGCCTGCACCAGTCAGACAGCAGCAGATTGTGCGAGAGGCTGTCAACTCGGAGGGGTAGCAAGTTTCGGCAGCGATGGTTGGTTTGAACCTTCTGGTTTCTGCGCCGTCAACCCCATAAGCATCTGCAGGCTAGTGAGCCTCTCGCTCACTTCCTTCGTGCTCCTTAGGAGCACTTCTCCACTGGTTCCTGCCACGTCTACTTGAAATGTGAGAAGCATATAGGATACAAGCATGTCAAAATTGTTCCCAATCGATACATTTTGTTTTAACACATGCATACAAATCTTTTTAAAAAACTGAGCTCGAGTTGACGAGATGTGCTAACTGTTACGTACTGCGTATGTATGGCAATAGCGTCCGAGGCCAGTAGTGTACGTAAACTAGTTCTAGGTATGTAAGGCGAGTTTAGCCAAAAGTCCCCGGACCGGTCCCTGGTGGGGTTGCCTAAGTCCGCAGCTGTGTCCGAGGGTAACGGGTTCGATTCCCGTTCGGTCCTATTTCTCTCCCCCCTGTTCAGGGCCCGGCTATCGCCATACGGAACGCGGCACATCACATGGAGGACCGACGAAAAGGAACCCGAAGCCGTCAGGAGGTGTTGGGCAGACACATTGTTCAATATGCCTCAGACCAGGAGTGTCCAGTAGTAGACGGCGAGGGCGCCTGCTTGGCGGGCGGGATGTTACGTACTGCGTACGTATGGCAATAGCGTCCGAGGCCAGTAGTGTACGTAAACTAGTTCTAGGTATGTAAGGCGAGTTTAGCCAAAAGTCCCCGGACCGGTCCCTGGTGGGGTTGCCTAAGTCTGCAGCTGTGTCCGAGGGTAACGGGTTCGATTCCCGTTCGGTCCTATTTCTCTCCCCCCTGTTCGGGGCCCGGATATCGCCATACGGAACGCGGCACGTCACATAACGGAACCTCGAGATACATTAGGTATATGTAAATTAGGGGATATACCTACATGGGACATTTTTATGTTTTTGAGAGGAATTCAGCCGTATGTTAATGTGCATAACAAATGCATACAAATCTTTGAAAAACCGAGCTCGAGTTGACGAGATGTGCTAGTGGAACCTCGAGATACATCATACATTACATGGAACATTTTTTATGTTTTTGAGAGGAGATTGAGTATGTGAATGTGTGTAACACATGTTATGCAATTCTTTAAAAATAAACCGAGCTCGAGTTGATGAGATGCACTAGTGGAACTTCGAGATACATTATAAATTACACAGGACATTTCTTTGTTTTTGAGTGGAATTGAGCCAATGTGAATTTGATTAGACTATGTGAATCAGGTATGAGCGAGGAGGTGGTTAGTAATGCAAGAAATAGGAAGACCTTGTCAAGATGAATTGAATGGTATATCACGTGACTATTTAGCCAATTTTTGTTTTATTTTGTGCCTATGTGAATATTAGAACTATGTGAATCAGGCATATTGGGTACAAGCATGTAGAAATTATTCCCAACTGACAGATTTTGCAAAGACGAATCGAATGGTGTGTCACATGCCTACAAATCGCCAAACTGAAGGAAATTACACCTTTTTGCGACTTTCATCAATGTGAATGCATTTTTTTACTATGTGAATCAGGCATAAGCATGTCGCAGTGGCCAGCAATCGATAGATCTTTTGAGGACGAATCGAATGGTATGCTATATGTGACCTCAACAATTCATAAGTGTAATCCTGCAACAATATCATCACCTGGCAAACTGCAACAACAATCAACAATAGTATCCGATGTATTGGGCTAACAATAGAACTTCCACATTTATTATGAAGATGAACTCACTTCAACCTCCGCCCGAAACCCGTCCGAGTTCCTGGCTACGGTAGCCTCACCCCCAGTTTGGAGAGTTGGCGCGAAGCTGGAAGAAGGCCAAGAAGAAGGGCCGTGGGAAGGAGGCGGCGTCACGAAACGAGCAAGGAGTTGATTGGAACGGACGCCGCCGCGTGGCCAATAATCTGTGATCTGTACAAAAGAACAATTTATATGTTTATTATTAGTACGTACGTGCGTATGTATAGTACATATGTATTTCATCATTGCGAGCGAGGCGCAGGCTCTGTGTACGACGCAGTGAGCGTCAGTTCCACCAAGTAAAGAGCTTTGTGAGCAGTGGTGAGGAGTTGCGTGTAATAATACGAGAACGGTATCGTCAAGATATTATTCCTTCCTGTGTATTATTTTACCATCGTATGTGCATCGAGAGCCTAGGCGGTCTCGTACGGCTCGGCTTATTCCATCAGCCTTAACAGACCTCACGTATCATCAATTCTGGTAAGCGTGTGTGTTTTATACAGTGTGGGTAAGTGCCTACTTACCGCACGGGAGCTGGTCCTGCTGGTTTCCGGTGTGCACGGGAGAGGCCGTAGGGCCCAATCTGCTGCAGCGTTGCGAGCCGGTTTCGGAAGCACGTTGTACGTGGAGGCCTCTAACGAGCACGCGCTGTGTAAAACTGTTTACCATTTTTGTTGTGTACGTGTAAAATGTCGGCTGACGGAGACAAAAGCCCCAAAGTCGATGCCCACACGGGAGGAGCAGCTGAGGCCGCAGATGCCTCACAGCTCTCCCCTGGCGGGACTCTTTTCTCACCTGCCGCCCATCTGAAATTGGGTGCGGGTGGCGCGGAAGGCGGAGGTGACAATGGTCACTCTGCTGCCGCGGGTTCTCGGGCTGAGCAACTGAATCAGCCCAGAACGGAAGGCGAAAAGGGCGAAGAAGTGGAGGAAGAAGCCACTCCTCGCCCCAAGCACCATTCCACGCCGCTGACATATGGTCTTGATCCTGATCAGCTGGAGGTGGTGCAAAAATTGCTGAGCGAAGCGGACGAAACTATGTCCGTCGCTGGCTCTGATCACGCAGCAGCCAAGCTTGCTGATGCGCGAGTGCTCACCGACGATTTGAATTTGAAATTGTCGGATGCCCAGCGTCGCCGCGCGTACGAAACTGTACGTACGCAACGCAAATTGAAACGCAAGGGCAAGGGCACAGATCCGGTCAAAATGACGCAAGCTGAAGTTCTTGCGCATTTGACTTTGCGTACTGATGAGCTGGAGCAGGAATTGCGCCTGATGCAAGACCGAGAAGCTACCGCTCAACAGAGCGCTTTATTGTATGAACAAAGCCAGCTGGACGCGCCTGCAGTGCCCAGTAAGGATGATGTGACTGTGATTCACAAACGTCCGAGTGGCCGAACCAGATCTGGTGCACAGTACCAGAAGGAGAGCGGGTCTGAACGCCTTCCTCCCCTGCAAAAGAGTACAGTGGCCAACCGGTTGCTGACTCCGTTGGCATCAGGCCATAGACCGCAGGCTGGGGAAGCGGACCCCGCATCTCCGACGAATGTGACAGTAGGCGATGCAGTGGAGAGATCACTGCAAGCCGCCGCGGCCCGTCCTTTGCAATATGGAGCCAAGCCGATTGCCCATGCATTGGAAAGGCCGCCGACTGCTCTCACGTCCATGATGGGAGGATTTGAAGCTCTCAGATTGGATAAAGAGGAGACTTTGAGACGTCAGGAGGCGGAAAAGCAGCGCCGACACGTGACGCCTCCACCCGCACCACGTGCGGAAGCCAGTACCTATCCTAAGAAAATGGTGACGCGGGATGGAATACTGGAATTGCAGTACAATCGTCCATCTACTTCTGCCGATTATGTGGGTGGAAGTGGACAAGGCGATAGAGCAGAAGGAGGAGCACCACGCCCGGTTTCTCCTGCTGCTTCCTGCAAAAGTCGCGGGTCGGACCGTGATTTTCATCAAAGGAAATATGATGATGGAGATCGCGGGGATCGTGGCGACGGCAAGAGAGAGCCGCCAGAAAAGCGGTACTCTCGCCCCCGGCGACCATATTCTATCGACCGGGATGATCCGTCTGATTCCGAAGAGGAAGAAAGACGTCGGCGGTACAGGCGCAAGCAGCGCATGTCGTACAAGCCGAGCAAACCACCCAAGTGGGATCGATCTGATATGGAATACCCACTTGTCTATTTGTTTTTCGAGGAATTTCACACCTATGCACAATATGTGTGCATGGATGAGGACGGGCTAATTGATGAGAACGCCCTCATTGTGGAACTCGGAAAGCATTTAGGAGGGGACGTGAGGGCTGTGTATGCTAACGCCCGCGTTTCCAATAAAACAGGTTCGTACGAATATGTACGTAACGAGTTGTTGCGTTGGGCTGTGGGTGAAGAAGGTACCATTTCGGCTCTCGCGACAATCTCGCAATTGTATTGGGACAGGAAGAGGCAATCTCTGATGCAGTTTGCTCAACACCTGTCGGCCATTGTAATTATGGCCTACCCCAATGTGGACGCCACTGTGCGTGAACAAATTTCTGCTCACGCATTTATGGAGAGGATTCCATCTGATTGGCGTCTCAAGCTGCGTATGCACCACCCTCATCTGGACAAACTATCAGATTTGGTCACTGTCTGTAGAAGGTGGGAGCAAGTGGAAGATGCGGAGAATACCTACCGCCAAGATAGAGACAGGGGCAGGTATTTTCAACATCGTTCACCATCTCCAAGGTATGCGGCCTACCGTTCCCCCGCTTTACCTGCACAAACTGAGTGCAAAGCGGCGGGCAGGCCTAATACCCCGGAAAAGCGATCTGCCTCCAGTCCGGCAAAACAGGACAGAGGACGGTCGCCATATCGTGGTGGCGCATCAGCAAGTGCTACTACACCACGCCGTCAGACACCCAGTCCAGGGAGACCATTTAGTAGAGGTTCTACCCCGGACCGAGTGCAAGGTGAGTGTTACTTGTGTGGTGACACCACCCACTTCTTTGTCGACTGCCCCACTTTGTCAATGGAGCAGAAGGCAAGGATTGAAAAGCAGAGAGCCAAGCAACGACAGGCGAGAACTCAAGCTCGCTATTGCGTGGCGAAACTCTGCGTGAAAAGTGACAGTGAGCAGGAGTCTGAAACCCCCGCCACTGCATCACAAGTAGCGACTGCCATCAGACCGGCAGCGTCTACCATGACAGACCCCAGCTTGGTTTCACAGCAAGAGACTAAGCTGGGGCAACGCACCGTATTCACTATGACTGGTGAACCTAGGCCGGTTTCAGTGGTACGTGCGTACGAAACGGAAGCCACTGAACAGCAGCCAGGTACGAGTTCAGCTACTGTACCGGTTACTGTAGGTGCCGCTTCTGGGGCTCTGAAGAAGGAGTTGGGTGAGCAAAAGCTGCCCAATGTCCCAGGGCTCATTGACATGCGGAAAGTTGTCGAATATCAACGCCGCACCAGATATCACAAGTCTGGCCACTGCATGACATTATGTCCACCAAGGCAGGGGCCAGGCTTGGGAGTTCTGGAAACTTTGGATGGGCCATTGAATGTGTTTTATGGCCCAGGAAAATTCTGTGCAGAGCGCGGCCCTGTGATTGTTGCGCCTGTGACAGTTATCAATAAATTGTGTGACGCAGTGATGGACACTGGGTCGGGTGTCAATTTTCTCAGCCAGGAGTTGTTGGATCAACTTGTGGAGGAGAATATGTTGACGTCTGCTGATGTTTATCAGCGCACAATTGCCTTCGAGCAAGAAATCGTGGGAGTAGGAGGGAGTCTGCCCTCTCGCTACTCGAAATCTGAGATTTTCTTGCCCGTGCACTCTGGCGATGGCACCAATCCTACTGATGTGCCATTTGTCGTTGCACCGCTCCATGTGACAGGAATGGATCTGTTGCTGGGGGCGCATGCAATGATGGCCATGGGTTACAGACTGATGGATCCGGCAGGAAGAGATGTCTTCCGCCGTCCTAATTGTCTTCGTCCTCCAGGATTCAGGCCGGAATTTGCCACTGCTGAAGAGTGTCGTTTCGCCCAGGATCCAGCTTGTCCTGCTAATTTTACAGCAATGAGACAGGCCACGGAGGTAGTACAAACGTCCGAAACTGCGGACTTGCCGGTTTTTCAGTGACGTTCTCTGCCAGGGAGCCGGGTAGGGAACAAACGTTTGAGTTCGGGCAGCCCAGTCAAGTCACTGGAGAGCTGCACGACATCTCAACGTCACTGGCAGACTTGCCTAAAAAGCGGGTGCCTATACATTCAAGGTATGTATTCGTACCTGGCGATGATGTACAGAGCACGTGGCGCATTGATATTGAGCCTACTGTAGTGTGTATGCAAACGAGAAGACCCACTACAGTGAGTTTGTATGGATGCGCTACTGAATTGCTCCATATGGGCTTACCTGATGGATGTCAGCTGGGCATGATGTATCCTCTAAATGGTGATGACTATGAGGAGGTACCCCTGCATAAACTGGCTGAACCACAGCGGGCAGCTTCACGGCTCCTAGCTGCCCAAAGCCTGCCACTCACAGCTGAAAGGAAAAACCAGCTGATTGAGTATTTTCAAACGGATCAGTGGAACTGCAGTCCTCAGCAAAAGGACGAATTCCTTGATCTACTACTCACTCATCATGATCGATTTGCGCTCAAGGAGAGTGAGCTGGGAGAAGCAAAAGGAGTAGAGCTAAAAATTGAAACAGATGGCTCGCCTCCGATTGCTTTAAAACCCAGAAAGGTACCGTATTCGGACTTAGAGGAATTGGCTGCTTTACTGCAGAACCTATTGGACAATAAAATTATTGTTCATTCTCAGAGTGCGTATGCGGCACCTATTGTAATAGTACGTAAGAAGGATACTGGCGCAATACGTATGTGCATTGACTATACTCTTTTGAATAAGTGTATGGTTAAGATACAGTATCCTTTAACTACCATAACCACGTTGTTAGATAGAGCGGGAGCTGTCAAGCCTAACTATCTATCAACGGCGGATATGTTGAGCGGCTTTTACCAAGTGAAGGTAGAAGAAAGCTCACGTGCTAAGACAGCATTTGTCTGCCCTTTGGGACAGTTTGAATTTCTGCGGATGCCGTTTGGAATTTGCACTGCTCCTAGCGTGTTCAGTAGATTGATGAACATCGTATTAGAGTGCATGGACCTA